>PVKA01013778.1:0-54167 GCA_004027165.1 Ctenomys sociabilis | reverse complement strand
TTTTTTTTTTTTTAATTTTAGGGAAGCATCTTCAGGGTGTTCAGGGTCTCACTACTAGATCAGACTCATAGTGATCCCATAGTGATCCACCTATTTACAACCTTCCAAGAGCTGGGATTACAGGCGTGTGCCACCACATCCGGTCTCAACTGACATCTCAGTGCACCCTGGGGGCAATGCCAGCATGGCAGACCCAGGGATCAAGCCTTGGCCTCTGTGCCTGCTTCAAGGCAGTATAATCTGCTGGGCTACTTGGCCGGCCCTGTATCTCAACAATATTAATCGAATAATTATTTCATCAGTAAGTCACAAACATGATCAGAAGCCACACCTTCTGGGAGAAGCAGTGGTGGAGCTAGAAAAAGTTCCCTCCATGAGTATAACAGAGGCTTCCTGGATCTGCTGGGGAATGGAAAACTTCTTGCAAAAAGGAGTGGTGTTCTAAAATTTAAATCCCCATAGAATGTTAAGAAAGCAATTGCACATTTTTTTTACATAGATATTTAGAAGTCATACCATATTCAACATTAGAGCAGTACAAGCCTGTTACATTTTGCTTTTCTTGTCCCTCATTTGCTTTTGTTAACTTTTTAACATACATTTACTTTAAATAGGGTACAGAAATAATTGATATGACATTTGAAGCAGTATGCATTTTAAAACATCCATGGTTGTTGGAAAATAGCAGTTTCACTTTATGTCTAAGGTATGTAATATTCAGACAGATAGTGATGTTAAGCTTAACTGCCTCTGTTATAGGATAATAACAGCAAGCTTCTCTCCTGGGTGTTTAACAACTAAAGTTTGCAAACCAAAAATTAGAGAGATTGATGGGCTAAAACATAGCCAATATTTTGGTCCTAGGCCTTCAAGGTCAGCGAGGACTCAGGACATAAGAGAAACTCTGTTCTGACATCCTGTAACTCAGTGGTGTCCCAAATTTTCTGATTAAGAAGATTATTGGCCACAGAGGAAAGTGACCAATGATGCATAGTGTGCCTAAGGAGAGAGAAAAAATTAGAGAGAAAAAAATTCTCTCAGGCTTTCACAGAGAGCAAATTGTTCAAGCAATGGCCATGGCTCATCCAGATCGCTGACACTGACAGAAAATCCACAAGGTGCTGTGTTTCAGAGTAGACCGTGAGGTGATTTGACTGACCTTATTGGATAGCAAAAGTTGCATTTTTAGTTCTATAGGTATTGATTTAATTTGGGCTTAACCATCCTATAGAAAAGTATGAGGTATGTAACCATGATGCATAAAAAGTAAAGCCATATTAATATGCTGAGCTATAAAAGACTCAATTCAACAACTTTGGACAATTGCTAGTTGTGCTGGTAACTCACTACTATTATGGACTATTGGGCTATGTTGGGTTATTTTGTTGAGTTTAAGTAGATACAATATTTGGACTGGCATCAAGTATGAAAAGGCCCTTTAAAGACTTCTCCAAATACAGCTTCTCTAAAAGCAATGGAACACCCATCTCTGACAAAATAAAACAAAAAAGGGGGATATAAATAAAGTACCATTTTGTTGTAAAAAAAATATAAGCATATACAAAATAATTAGGATAGATTTACAGCTACTTTCTCTTAGTTAAGAAGACAGGATTGTACTAATAGTACTTAGACAAGAGTTCATGTCTGCATCTTGTCCTCTGAATGGGAAGACAACAATATACATTGTATTAATTATTGTAACTGTCCGACTAACCTGTTTTGAAGCTGTTTCATTGCTATTTTATCCTTAAAATGAATAAAAAATTTAAAAAAGGAATAGTGAACAGATGGTTCTGTGATGAGAAATAATCGAGGTAAAGCATAGAAACAAAAATTGTTAAATTACTTGCGAGATATTTGGTGGAGTAAGGAAGCCATGAAATTGTGAAGAATGAATGTAGGATTATAGGAATCAATATTCACTGCATGGAGAAGAAGGGTTTTAAATGGTCTATAGACATGATGATGGTCAGGGAGGGCTTTGAATATCATTGGGAAGCATTTGGGTTTAAGGTGGTTATGAACATTTCGGGTGGAAGAGTAATTCCAGACTAGTAGTTACTGTAATAATTCAGATGAGCAGCTAAACAACCCTGTCATCGGTAGTGCCAGTTGAGAAAGAAAGCAGGTTACAGAAACATAGTGGGTACCGATGTAATTAGCAGGACAAGAGAGCTCACTGTATAAGCATTTATTAATGCACCAAATAGTCCAACTTAAGCATTTGAAAAAACACATCAAAATGCATTACTAGACCAAACATAGTTGCTGTTGCACTGGGTTAGGAACCAACAAGGTGGAATGTATAACAATTTCCCTAAACTTAGCAGTACAATTCTTGGCATAGGCAATATTTTTTCCTGAACTTGCACCACAGAACTGAGTTCTACAAAGCAGTGGAGTAGCAACATCAGCCTACATTTCTCTGCCTGGCAAGACTGGTGCTACACAGATTAGCAGGTTGCTGATTGTAGGAGATCAAAACCCAGGGTGAAAGACTGAGCTGTGTTGTATCTCTTCCCATGCCTGCAGCTCCTTTATTTCTACTAAGCTGTACATCTTTGACTTAACACATTTGGAAATATAGTAGCCTTTTGCTATTTCATGGTGTGACTTTCCTGGACTCACTGTTTCACAAATTTTCAAAGTAATCTAAATTACTTATTATGAATTTTTCATTATATCACAGGATTTGTAGTACTGTATATTATCCATATGTTGTTAAAATTACATAGATTTATGAGTTTAGAAAATGGTTAAGGATATTAGAAGTGTTTTGAAAGTGTGGGAAAGGTTTATTAGAATTGAGAAAGGGTTTATAAAGCCTATATATATATATATATATATATATATATATATATATATATATATGTATATAACTAAAATATATGTTACTAGAACGGAACCTCCACAATAAGTGAGGGACCACTGTATGCATGTGTGTTTATTTTAACCAATCAAAAGCCTTGCAGCATAGAGCTCCATCCATTTCTGGCCCACGTTGCCCACTCACGGTACACTCCAGCTGACTGACCATGCCTGAGAAAACTGCCTTCATAACCTCTGTGTTTGTTTTCTTGCTCTTTAAGATGTTTGACTCTTTTCAATCCTTATTAATGTTTCATTTTTCACTTCAACTATCAGTAGAATCTTCCTTTGTTCTCAACCGTGAAATAATTATTTATCCCCATGCATTTTCTTTGAACAAATGACGTTTGGTGGTGCAATGGTAGTTTACACATCCCTTGAGTGCAGTGTGTAAGTATTATACCCACATAGCACAGCGTTGGTCGTGTAACAACACTCAGTAAATATTTTTGAAATTAAATTGAGTAAATGTGATATTTTGTTGTTATTGCATGTAGGTTGTCTATAAAATTAATTTTAAGAGAATATTTTAAAGTACAGGGATGGCCACATAGCTCAGCAGATTAAAGCACCTGCAAGCAGATGCAAGGCTCGGGGGTTCAATCCCTGGGCCTACTGTGCCATCCCCACCCCTGGGGTACAACAATTGAGACTGGGCATGGTGGTGCACATCTGTAATACCAGCTCTTGGGAGGCTGTAAATAGGTGGATCACTATGAGTCCGATCTAGTAGTCAGACACTGAGCATCCTGTAGACCCTTCACTAAAATAAAAAATAAGTAAAATAAAAGTACAAAATAATGACCTGAATGTGGAGAAAATATAATTTTCTGAGTTAATATATAGTGTTGACTGCAGTGTGTATATAATATAGATGGACTCTGGGCATTACTCTAAATAACAAATTCAGTGGGAAATCACCTAGAAATGAAAGTGACAACTTTTCACAATGAAGGGGATTCAGTAAATATTGTTGCTACTATAAAAATATTTTTAATTTCAGTAAAGCTCATAAAATGTGCCCTTTTTAAAGCTAAGGTAATATTTAATAGATAATTCTGTTTTTTTAATGTAAGGATTAGTCATTTTCTATTTCTACAAATACAATATGAATGATTGCAGTGCAAATAATTCATTGAAGCTTAAGGTGAAACATGAGGGACTGCAGATTCCTGTCTGTGTGAGCCTAGAGGTTGGGAAACCATTTTTCCTAAGAAGATCCCAGGAGCTTGGTGACTTGCTCATAGGCAGCCTGTGAGGGGTCGTCGCCTGCTGCATCATCAGGATGTCTCCAAGGACCGGAGAAGGAAGATGCAGAGGAGGCTCTCTCCTCTGCCAGCCTTTGCTCTGAAGGCTACACACAGGCGCCCGGAGCGGGGAATCTCCGAAAGGATGATGCTGGCTTGGAAATGCCCACTAAACCTGCCCGCGTCATCCTGGAGATCAGCTGCTGCCATGCGCCTGCATGTAGCCTTCTTTATCTACATTCCTCTTACTGAAACCAAGCACCCAACACCCACAGCTTAAAGGAGGAAAGGCTTATTTCCGCTTAGGTCTTTGAGATTTCAGCCCACAGCTGGCTCTAAGGCAGGGCAGCATGGATGACCAGCAAGGCAGACTAGCTTGTTTCTGGTCCAGCAGCAGGAAGCAGAGGTAAATCAAGGGAGGAGGGAGGACATTGTCTCTTCCAGGCTCCCTCCCTGTGACGCACCTCCACTGAACAGATGTCATCTTTCAGTGTCCCATTTAGTTTTAATCTCATCAGTGAGATTACAATTCACTAATGAGTATCACAACCCCATGATCCAATCACCTTACAGAAGACACACACACACACAAGAGCTTCAGGTTGTGAGGGGATCTCTAAATATAAATCACAATGGTAGGTGATCACCCAAGTGGGGATTTGAAACTCAATATATCTGAGATAGGATTATATGAGGAATATGTTCTTACGTTCAAGATATTTTCTTCAAGGAAGTCCTAAGGAAAAGTTCCCATAGAAGAACCAATACAGACAACACTCCAACACACTTACACACACACACACACACACACACACGCACACACTACCCCCCCCACAAAATATACCATCAGATAACTGACACAAGAAATGGTGATAACTAATTTTATATATCAAGTTGGCAAAGTCACGATACTCAGAACTTGGTTAAATGCAAGTCTACATAGCACTGTGAAGCTGTTATTTAGATGAAAATAAGATTTAAAACAGGACACTGAATAAAGGTGATAGCACTCTACAACACTTATAGGGCTCATCGAATCAATGTAAGGCAAGCATAGAAAAAGACAAAGGGCCCCCAGGGAAAAGAGAAAATTAAATCCAGCTATCATCAGACTTCATCTGTAGTTTCCATTCTTCTTATGTTTTATTCCTGCCATGAGTCTGAGACTTGGGACATACCAGGCCTACAACAGAGCCAAATCTCTAAAAAAAGCATTTCCCATTCACCCTATTGGTGCTACTTTCCTAAAAAAAAAAGATAAGATAAAAACAAACAAACAAAAAAGTAACTTCGTATAATGAGTAGTCTAATACAAAAATTGCTCTGAAAAAATGTGCATTAACCAAACACTATTGAAATACAGTAGGTATGCAGCTTTGTATAGGATACATTGACAACTATTTTCATTGATTCCGCAAGCAAGCACTGTACAAATCTCAGCAGAGTGTCATCATGTGGGTTTGCATTAATTCTGTTTAAAAACGTGATAAGAAGAAAGCAGAAATTAAATATATACTGGACTAAAAGTTTGGTGTGAGTTAATAGAGATCTTGCTATTAATGAGAACACCATTTTAACCATGGAGGAAATGGAAAGCTTCATTCACTTGTGAATCTGTGATCTTCTGCTTGAGCTCTTGGCCCTTCCAGGCTGGACAAGGGCTAGTGGCAGGGTCCTTCCTTGACGCCCCTTGCACTATGAACAAGTGCAGTTGTCATCCTGGTGCTTGTCCTGAGCACTAAAGCTGCACGTCAAGCACCTTTCCTCTCGCCTCCCTCCCAGCGCTCGCATGTACCCCTGTGGACACAGACATGCGTTCTTCTCACACTGTTTCCAAGGAAGCTCTCTTCCCACTCTGCCTTCTACACTGCTTATTTCAATAGCTTTATGAAGGTTTCTGTTTGAATCTTTGTATCTTAAAATACTATAAACGGGGTGCAGGTGACTGCATGTACAATGAGAGGCCTCTTAAGAAATACAGATCATAAGAGCAGCTGCGTGCTACCAGCTGCAGCACTAAGGCAGCTGCTTTCTCTCCATGGAGATGGAGGAGAGCTTGCTCCTAGGCAGTTGCTGCTGCAGCAGTAACTGTCCCAGATAATCTTCCATCACTCTGTAATTATTTGGAGAACAAAAGGAAAACAGTGGTTTTTCCCTGAATCAAGGACACACATAATGAAGTCTCTCTTCTTGATGGTTCATTCCTCAACACAGGTCAGACAGTCATCTCAAAAAAAAATTAATACACATTTGAAGAATAGCAGCTAGCTGTACTTGAAACAGAGGAGATGGACCATCATAATTTTTAAAAGAATTAGTGTCACCATTCATGTATAAGTGAAACCGTATCATATAGTCTTAAGATTTCACACTTTTCTAATGCTTCAAAGGTTGAGACTTCAGGCCTTTTCATGTAATTAAGACCTTGAGCAAGGGAAGAAAGCAAACTTCCATCCTTTCCTGTAAACGTTAAACAATTTAGCGATTATTATAGAAAGCAATACCCACACAAACTTGCTTCTCCCTCAGTATACTTGTGGTCCATTCTACATTACATTCAGCTCTCCTGTTAGGAAGATATAACAAAGAGGGAATTATTAAACCATGCTCAAAGGCTGACTCCACTGTTGCCTTTGTGAAACTAAAGTTATTATCACCTTTCCAGGGGAGGGGAGTAGCCGGGAATGGGCTCAAAAAAGTGTGACATAGCTCCAAAAATGCTCCTCTGAACTCCAGGAATCCTGGAAGAGGGGGATTTCATTAAGTAAAAGCAACCTTTCACTATTCCCTAGACTAAACTGTGAAACATTTTTGAAAAGCATAAAATCCTTATTTATGGTAGGAATGTTTGAAATTCAAAAGATAAATGCCATTCGGAATGCAAGCATGTTCTAGGTATCTAATATGTAATGGGACGCAGCTGTAATAACAGCCACCGGACCGGGGCCCTCTCTATATCATGTCGTTCGTTGACTTGTTATAAGCCGATCTTCCAACCCTTTTTATAAGGGCCACTGGGGTAAAAATAAATACATCATGTACTGAACATCTGTGGTTCTGTCACAGGCACTAGTCATATCAACTTTCAAGTTACAGCTTAGGCTCCATATAGCCACCTTTTAAAAATGGAGCTTGACAAAAACTATCGATGAGAAACTCAAAAGTCATGATTTTCAAAGGGCAGTGGATTCAAGGTGACCTGAGCTAGACCTGGGATGAAACAAATAGCACAGGTTCTCTACTTGACTTAGTTTCAAAACTATGTGCATTTTAGGTAAGATTCTGAGAATAAATACGAGAGATGTTGACCTACAAAGGAAATGAAGAGCTCAGTCCATTGCTTTACTAAGCTGTTACAGGTGGCCACTTATGGATACATGTTTCTCAGTACCAAATCCTCCCTGTAGCATATTTTTTGAAAGCGTAATTCTTTTTGGTCATAGTAGGTATTATTTCTTTCATGTGTTTTCATTGGTCAAATGACAAATAATACCAGTCTCCTTTGAGGGTAAAATATTTGAAATAAGAATTTTAAAATACTTCAGGCAAAATCCATAAACATAGAATGAAATAGCTACTGCTAAAAACAATTAAAGGTGAAGCTTTATTTTGTTGAGGGGGCAAAGATGAAATGAAAAAAAAATCCAGTTTGGAGGCATTTTCAATAACCCAAGTATGACACTATGTAGTGGGAATATAGAATGCATCCATTCATATTTTGAATGCGTAATTTACTGAATGTTCTATGGACCAAAAATAGTGTTTGAGAGAAAGAGAGGAGTCAGATGATTCAAAAATCTTTCATTTGAGGGGAGGCCTGGAGTTGCCACTGCCTCCAAATGATGCCGTTGGTAAGCAAGTGGTGTTGGTGTTATGTTATGCACAGCGCTCTACAGGGACTCCTGGTAGACAGTGGGAGGATTTTAGGTTTTGCATTGACAAACGTAGCCTATGTAGCTGTAATTTTTGGCAAGTATTGTTATTGTATTTTAAAATATAGGAATAATGCCTTTTCTAAATATTCTGTTTTAAAGAGATACTTAAAAAGACATCCTAAAGTTACAAATGTTCTGATGGTATACGGATAAGATCAAGTAATCACTGAACAGACTTCAGTGAGACTAACAAGTTATCTTCCAAGGATTGGGAAGTACTGGGATGTTGGAAATACTGGGGTTGAAATTATCCTCAGCAGCCACACTGGATAAATGAGGCCAAGAACCTACCCTTTTGGAAAATTTCCTTGTTTTACTAAGAAGAGTAATAAGACTTTGTGGGGTTGAGTTGAGCCTTAATCCTAACCCTCACCCCACAACAGTGTTTACAAACACATGCCACCTTGTGCATGGCAGCTACTTCAAATGGAAGTATTTTGATTTTGTGCTTCTTTAGCAGTTCTCTAGTCCACTACAACAATCCACAGATGTATACACACATGAATGTAGCATCTATTCCCAAAGATTAACCTAGATAAGAAAGGGCCACTGATAGTAGAGAAAGATTTATTTTCTGAGCATATATAAAATATTACAAATCTATCAATTATTTGCGCATTATATGTGGAAACTACATAAAATTTCTTAAGTACTTTCTTCGATAACTAAACATACTTTGAAACAAATTGTACATGCAGATCATCTTAGATAAAAATTATTTTTATTTATGATTTCTTTATGTCTACTCAGATTTCTCATTTTGAAAAACATTTAAATAGGTTAGGTTTTTAATAGACACAAGGACAATTGTTTTTTAACTTTGACAAATAGGCAATGTTTTAAACATGAATATTCTAACAAGTATTAGACAAAATAGCAAAATGTTACTATATCATTGGTGCTGATTTATAAATAGTTCATAACTTTATTATTTAGAACTCTTATACTTCAGAATCACCAAATTTTATTGACATTTCTAAATGTTGACATCTTTATCTGCAATGAAGATTTACTTTCATGATAATTATAATCAAATATAATTCGGGTATAGTCTAATTCAAATCACGGGCCGCCCAAATAGCTCAGCAGATTAAAGTGCCTGCAAGCAGGTGCAGGGGCTGGGGTTCTGATACCCAAGCCTGCTGTGCTGGCCCTGCCCCCCGGGCATGCTGAGATGCCAATTGAGATTGGGTGTGACGGTGTATGCCTATAATCCCAGCTCTTGGGAGGCTGTATTACTGATCTAGTAGTGAGACCCTGAACACCTGTAGACCGTTCCCTAAAATACACACACACACACACACACACACACACACACACACACTAATAATAATAATAGTAATAATAATAATTTCAAATCCTTCATATGGTAACTGTCTAAAATTTTTATTTTAGGTAATATACCATTTCATTTCATACTAATAACACAGACAGATACAAAATCAAGTAGATGAATAAATAGATGTGCAAGCAACATTGCTATGGATGGTTTCACTAGATAGTTCTACACTTACATTCTCCTCCCATTATTACCAGTTCATGTATTTTGATTTGTTACTATTTGTTTATATAGTTATTTATTCTTGGTAGTCCTGAGGATTGAAGGGCTCCATGCATGTAGTAGAACTGAGTTTCATGCCAAGGCCTTGTACTTTACACAAAGCAGATAAATTCACCTGAGAGAACACTAAATTCTACATTTGACTCTTATCTCATTTTTACATAGACAGTTTTTAAATACCTTCTTCATTTTCCTTATAAGATAGATAGATAGATAGATAGATAGATAGATAGATAGATAGATAGATAGATAGATAGATAGATAATGGATAAATAGACAGACAGACAGACACATAAATAAGTATGCTGGTTTTCATCCAAAGTGTAAAAAGTAGTTTTTTCCCCATTTAGAAATGGAGAAAGAAACAAAGAACTGCTACATATGATTTAGCATTATCTCAGAATTCAAGTGAATATATTTCAGTGGGTGGCTTCATTGACCTGCTGGCGCTCGCTGATGTCTCTTGGCAGCCGGCCTAGCCTGCCTTTGAGGGCCAAACCAATCAATTTCATGCTGTGTTTCTTAAGATCTCCTAAATTGAGAGCTCCTTAAAGATAGTAACCACATCTTAATCATCATTTTGACCACAGCACATCTAGCATAGTAACTGGTTTACACTGAGCACTTAATGCTAAGGAAACCAACACACACACAAAAAAATAATAAATCTAGTATGGTACATATTGCCAGAAGAAAAGCAGAGTTTATTTAAAAGGTTTTTTTTGATTATTCAGAGTGCATTCATTATGAAATACTTCTCATATTCATTATACATATTAACTATCAAGCATCAATCACTTAATAAGTAGCCAGCACAAATGAGTTACCTAGATGAATCTATTATATTCACAGTATTTCAATGTAGATAGAGTTAAAGCTACCTAACTTCAAATATGGTAGCTTGAAGATGAGTCTTTGTTTCCTCACACCTGTTAGATTTCATAAACTTTTGAGGAATTTACTTTTGCTGGAAGTTCTTGTTCTTAATTAATTTGTGTGTGCATACATATGCATGTAGGCAAATACTCCCACATACACATGCGCATGAGTACCAAGTGGCTACCCAGTGCATCCAAAACGGAGGCTGTTTTTTTTTTGTCAACTTGTAAATGTGCATACATTCCTGTAACATGTTATCCTCCATAGAGGGTAAATAAGAATTACCCTGCATAGCCAAATGAAAATAAATAATCCCCTCCCCAAAAGTATATTCAAATAACTGGATGAGCCAAGTGAATAAGAGGATATATGACTCAAAGATTTTCTTAAAATGTGTTTGGTGCACAAGACCATTTTTCAAGAGTGATTAAAGTAAAAATAAAGTTACTGAAATTTGCTCAAGGGAAATAACAACTGAGAACTTAATGATTAAAAGTAAAAGGTGGATATTCCTTAAGTACAGCAAGATCATTGTTCCTGTCTTGGTAAAAACTTAGCATTTTAGCTCTTTATCAAAAATGATTACTAGAGTATTCTTTTCCATCTGATCTCTTCTTTTATCACTATGTTTTTTTATCTTCCTATGGGACATTTCTAATGAATACGTTAAAAGGATTCTTCACTGGCACAGGATCTCCAAGTAGCATTCCTCTCTCTCTCTCTCTCTCTCTCTCTCTCTCTCTCTGTATGTGTGTGTGTGTGTGTGTGTGTGTGTGTGTGTGTCTGTCTGTCTGTCTGTTGGAGAGACATTACAATGTACAAAGCAAGAATGGTCTGCTACATTGAACACCATATCACATCATAAACATAAATTAAAAATTTGAAAACACTGGGGTCCACTCACCCCAAAGTAGGTCTTCTGAGGCTTGAGGCTTGAACTCACATATTTTTAACATTTATTAATATTTTCTTCATTTTAAGAGAGGACATGTCTACTTTTCTCAGACCCTACAAGATCATTAGGATTACAAGTGAAACAAAGCAAAATATTTTACTGTGTTAGGTACTTTCCTGATTCCAAGACAAAATGACTGACACCTAAAGTTATACGAAAAAAAAATTGTTTTAATTCATGGTTTGTAGAGGTTTTAGTCTGTACTTGGCTAGTTCCAAGGCAGAGCAACATGGCAGAGGGGCACTGAAGGGGAGAAATAGTCCTTGCCTGGGTGGGAAGGCAGCAGTGGATCAGAGAACAGCAACAACAGCAGCAGGTCTGCCATCTTTCCCTTTATATTTTATCTAGGGAACAAGTCTCTTGACTGACGCCACTCACACCCAGGGAGTGTCTTCCCATTATCCACATCTAGAATAGGCTCAGCCAGTTTAATCAGCATACACCTCTCATCTGTGCACACACACTCTAGATCCCGCCACCTTTGAAGAGCCCCATCTATGAGCTTATAAGGCTTTGGAGGGACACCTAGATACCTCCCATAAAATTCTACTAAAGACATTTTCAGTGACTCTTCCACTTTTCTTAGTTCTCATCACAATCTAGGAGCTATTCTTCCATAGAGTGGAAGCAGCCCAATTTAAAGAGAAAAATATGTTCCAGGATGTTTATCTCAATGATTTCTTTAAATTCATTCTTTTCTACAAATTTGAAAATAGAGGCATAAAGAAACTGTATTTGAAAATGGAACTAACCTTTCCTCACTATTCAGAGGCCATCTGAATTTACAACTGGACTTTTGATTCTGTCTTATTCTATTCAACCTTTCAAATAATACTTTCATCCAACTATGATGAGTAAAGAGTGAATTATTTTTCCATGAGTTCATTATACAGTTTGCACAAGGTTACTTCCCCAGAGCATGTTCTTGGAGGGAAACTTGGAAGTAATCTAGTCCAGCAAGCAATGGGAAGTAGATGAGGCCCAAATGAAAGACCTGGAATATCAATACATATTTACTTCATTTGAAAGACATCCTAGGCCTGGGAGATGGTTCAGTGGAATAAGGACTTCCCTGGCAAGCACAAGGGCCTGAGTTCAATCCCCAGTTCCAAAAAAAAGAGAAAAATTTTTTTTTAAAAAAGCTTTGAAACACATTCTAGAACTCCATCTATATTAATGCAGGCTCTTTGAAGCTATTTCTTTGACAAAATTGTGGTAAAAAATGATTGCTTTCCCAATGTTTTTATTAAAATTAACTTTTACTGTTGAAATAAAAATGGAAAGTGATAATGGGTTGCTTCATGATAATAAAAAAAATGCTCAAAAGAATTCTTTGAAAATAATAAATTATAATTAGATCCTTCAGAATGACGTTAGGACCTGATGTATATGTTGTTTGGTTTTGAAAAAAAAATAATTTATGAACTAGGGGATAGCTCAGCAGACTAAGCACCTGCTGGGCAAGCACAAGGACCTGAGTTAAATTCCTAGTACTACATGGTGTGCCACTCATGGCCACTGAAACCAGGCATGGTGGTGCATGCCTGTAATCCCAGCACTGGGTATGTCAAGATAGTGGGATCATTATAAGTCTAAGCTGCCAAGCCAGACCCTGTCCCAAATAAATAAAAGCTTAAAAATGTTTCAATAAGTACATTTCCAAAAAAAGCAACTTAACTTGAGTTCTCACTAGCACTGGTTAAAACACATAACAGATTTATTTTAAAAATCACATGATCACGATAGTATAGTTTGAATATTGGTATCATCCCTCAAACATTATATGAAATACTGGGTACCCAGAGTACAGTCTTTGGAAGTACTGTGGGCCTTTAAACTGTGAGGCCTCCTGGCAGCTCTTAGGTAGCTAAAGGAATAAATTACATGTAATTATAAATTCTGATTATTATTACATATATAATTAAGAATACATGTTTAACATTTTCTCTACTAAGCATTTTTATTTCTCACTTATTTATGCTCAATGCAATTATTAGTATATATATATATATATATATATATATATATATAGAGAGAGAGAGAGAGAGAGAGAGAGAGAGAGAGAGAAAGAGAGTTTCACTGAGCAGTTCTGACTCACAGTGATCCTCCTGTCTCAGCCTCCCTAGCACCAGGATTGCAGGTGTGTGCCCAGTTTTGGTGGCCGGCATTGTGAAACGTGGGCATGGCATGCGGTACCAGGGCTCGAACTGGGTCCCTGTGCTTGTCAGGCATGTGCTTGGACTCCTGAGCTCTCTCCCTAGCCCAAGGCATGCTTTTGAAGGGCATTGTTTTGTCTCTCTGATTCGCACTTGAGAGCATGATCCCTGCTCTGACTCATAATCACAGCCTGAGGCACCAGCCAGAGAGTTGCTCTCATCTAAGACTTGAACCTTGGGAACCATGAGCAAAAGCAGATCTGTTCAATTTGTAAGTAGCCTCTCTCAGGTATTTCCTCATAGTGACACTAAGGTGACAAATATTTATTTAAAAAATGACTACTGTGATAGCAAAGAATAAGAGTTGTGGAATTCGGTAGTCAATGACACGATGTTTGTGCACTTACAGCCACATAGAGCGATTATGAACTAAGAGTGTGGTGCCAGTGGTCTTAATGCAGTGGTGTTCGTTATAATATAACAAGTCAGGACCACATTTATTACTGATAGAACTGCACAAAAATGTGAACTCTCCATCTTTTGCTAGGCATTCTTTTGGTTGGTATGAATTTATGTAATTTGAGAGCCTGGAACACAGGGTTGTCAAACTCATTGTCCTTGTGATTTTGATGCTTATTACAGTTCTTGGCTTATTGCCACTTGAGGCAATAAGTGTTTGTTTCAACCTGGACAATGGTACTGTACAGATAGGATTGTAGTTGGAACACTGGGGCACACAGTTTATGTAAGCTCTTTACCCTGAGAATTTTACAATAACTAAACTATGATTAATAATGTATTATAGCATAGTAACAAATTTGGTTTTAACAGGTGGATCACTATGAATCCAATCTAGTAGTGATGCCCTGAACACCATATAGACCCTTTCCTAAAATACCAAAAAAAAAAAAAAAAGGTACATATGTAGCATTTGCTCTACTAAGCATTTTTATTTATTTCTCACTTATTTATGCTCAATACAATTATTAGTCAAGTTATATTTAAGTTGAAGCTACAGTGTAGAATTTGTGTTTAAAGATACATTATTACCTTTCATTCATTTCTAAGACTAAAATTGCTCTCGTGGTCAAGTATAAGCACAAGAAAGATTTCTATAGAATAATTTTTTGTGTGCTTTTTGAAAAACTGAGTTAAGATAAAACCAGTTTTCATTCCATGAGAATTTCATAATTATCTATGGTACAGTTACTACCAAATTTTCTCCTGTCACTGGTTACTTTATTCTTTTCCTTGTGAGTTCTGTGTAAGGGAGGGTATGGTTAGAAGAGCAGCCATATACCTCCAGCCCTGCATGCAATCCACTAATTACGGCTGCATTATGCTGTAGATCAGATCTGAAGATTGGGCAAGAATTCAGTTTAGATTCTGAAGGTTTCCAAACTCCCTTCACTGGGGAATGGTCCATATTTTTATGATAATAAGTACACAGAAAGGTTTAAAGTAACTGTCAGAATAATACGGAGGTTTGCGTTTATTGCCCTCAGCGCTCATCCTGTAGCTATGCTGAATGATGTTCAATGCCTGGGTGTGAGGACAAAGGAATTATTAACATCTTATTTGGTGCAGAGCACTTCTGGGACGCCTTAACACATGGCACAGAGCAGTGTTCCCAGATGTACAGGTATCTGCTTCAGTTTCACAGCAGAAGGGCAGAAGCTAAATTGCTGTATAAATAATAGAAAGTGTGAAAATACTGTATATTTTCACACTTTCTATTACTATATATATAATAGAAATACTATATAAATTTCACTATATATATCTATATCTGTCTGTCTGTCTATCTATCTATCTATCTATCTATCTATCTATCTATCTATCTATCTATCTATCTATATTTCTGCATGGAGAATATAAATAATTTAGAAGGATCTGCTTCATCAATGAAACAATAATAAGAGATTCTAAGCATTGTGTAATGGTAGCTTTTAAAGGTGCATGTTACTTATTAAAATAACCTGCTTCTTTTGCACTAGCTGGAAATGCTATTCTGTGAAATAACAAGACACAAAACTATGATTGACAAAATTTCTAAAAGATCTTTTTTTTTTTTTTTTCCTGGCACCGGGGATTGAACACAGGACCTTGTGCATGCCAGACAAGCACTTATTCTACTGAGCTATCTCTCTGGTCCCAAGATCTATTATTATTATTATATATAATATATATGTCCCTTCCATATTCAATCTCAGGTGTGGATTCCAGCCTCACTTGTTAATGTAGAGAAATAGAAAGTGAATAATTGTATTTTTCAGATTTATTAATCCTGTAGTAAAACAAGAAGGGGGAGAATGCTTTATAGTGTATTACTGGAGTCATATCCTTTCCAATGTTTTGATAGATGTTTTCATGATGTTTTCCATTTCTAATTTGTTACCATAATGCTGAAAAATGCATTCCTTCATGTTCATATATAATTCACGTAGATTTCCTTGGTGTCTAATTTTACTTTAGGGAGTATAATTCCAAAGCAAAATACATGTGATTGGTACTACACAAAAAATGTGTTTCTAGTTTAATGCAGATGCAGCTGAGCACCCCTCCCGCCTCTGCAGCCTAAAGTTGCTCCCGATATGCAAAAGCCTCGACTGGCTGCCTGTGACATAAAGTGCTCCTGTCCTACCTTATGCTGTTTTGAAGTTCCAAGACAACAAGAAGGTGGACCATGAGAAATTCATTTAGGTATGGAGAATACAAATACTTTAGAAGGACTTGCGTTATCACTGAAACAAAGATAAGCGATTCTAAGCTTTGTGTAATGGTAACTTTCAATGGTGTATGATACTTATTAAAATAACCTGCTTCTTTGGCTACTAGCTGACAATACTATTCTGTGAAATAACAAGACACAAGCTATGGGTGGCAAAATATCTAAAAGATCTGTTACAAGAAGTGAAATATCATATAGTACCCTACTAAGATGAATGATTGTTTTGTGTGTCAGTAAAATAATAAATTTAATTAAACTAATTGTTTAAAACTTAAAAAAAGATATCATTAAGAAAGATAAGGAAGCAATGAATTAGTTTCAAAACAGGTTGTTAGGGCAGATATAATAGTTGATACATTGTGTATTGCTGTCTTTCTACTAGTTATTCAGAGGAGATTTATGCATGCCATCTTGTCTATATTAGCATTAAACTTTCTTTTTAATAAACTAAAAGAAACTAGCTGTATACAATCTTAACTTATTATATATATATAAATTTTTTTTTTTACTTTTCTTCATTTTCCCTTTATGTTATGGGGAGAAAAGAAGGAAGGGATATATATATATATATATATATACATTAAATATGAATAAATGTTAAAATTCTTCCTGCTCTTTTATGCACACACACACACACACACACAGATAGCTGAGATAATTTTACTACTAATTTCTATTCGTTTACTGAAAGTACTGAAAGGAATAATTAATGACAATTGTTTGGTCAATCTTGCGTACCTAAATCTGGTAATCCTTGTGACTATTTTGGAGATCGAAATATGCAATACAATAGCCATTGTTAATTTTATACTATCTTGCTTTGAAATTTTGTCTTGCTTTTATTTTTTTGTTGGTTTTTTATCTTTGGTTTTTCTCCTTCAAATAAATAAGGTATGATAATTTAAAGTAGTACTAATGACAGTATTTTGAATTGTATGATTAAAAAATAAAGGAAAAGTATGATTGTGTTTCTCCTTCAGATATTTCATGTCATTGTTAGTAGTTTTTTTCATAAGGAAGGAAATATTTGAAGACACAAAGATTTATCTTTAATTATCAGATTAAGTTGATGACCTAGCTTAAAGCCAGAGGACTACTTGCAATATCTTGAATTATATAATATATTCTTTGCATAAATCAATGGTTTTTTAATAGTAAACATCCATGAAATTAAGTTATATTCACTTTGCTTTAAATCAGAATATTACTCACTTATCAACTGAAATCCCTGCAGTAATATCAAATGTCTGAAAAGGGCTGTCGCTAAGCATTTTTTGTATCTGACTTAAGTGTACAGAAACCATTCATTCTTTTATTTATTCATTTGCTGATGTATTTGGTATACGGCCTCACTGTGCAGCTCAGACTCTTAGTGATCCTCCTGTTTTCAGCCTCCCCAGCCCTGGGATCATGGGTGTGAGTCACCATGTCTGGTCTTGGTGGCTGGCTCAGTGTGCATGATGGGGTCAGTGCTACATGTGGTGCTGGGGATCGAGCCCCAGTCCCTGTTGCTGAGCTATCTTACCAGTCCTATTTGTTCTTTTATTTTTTCATTTATTTTTGTTTTGATCTTTTGTATTTTAGAAAGGGTCTACAGGATGTTCAGGGACTCACTACTAGATGGGACATATAGTGATCCACCTATTTACAGACTCCCAAGAGCTGGGATTACAGGCATGCACCATCATGCCCAGTCTCAATCACAGTCTTAGCTTGCCGTGGGGGAGGGGCCGGCACTGCAGGCCCCGGGGATCAAACTCCTGGCCCCTGCACCTTCTTGCAACCACTTATTTGTTTTTTTACATAGGAATTATACTTTAGGCAAATAGCTTTTGTACTAGGATATTAGTGTAGCAGTTGATGAAATGTAGTACCACATAAGTGGTTTAGAAATAATAAATATCAATTTACAGAAAGAAATGGAGCAAAAATGATGAAACAGCTGTGGTAAACATCCATTTGGGGGAAATCTGGGGAAAGAACGAGTGATATCTGTGTACAACTATGCTATGTTTTGACAGTTTGATACATGCTGCTGTCATGTGGATCTATCGTGTCCTGCTAAGGTCTCATGTTCTGGGTAGGGCCTCAGCAGAGGCAGCTCCTTGCTGGAGCATGACCGCAAGGGTAGCTTGCTGTCACTGGGTGCTCCTTGCTTTTTTCTACTTCCTGACGCCCACAGGTCAGTCAGCTTTGCTCTCCTGTTCCCTTCTGCCAGGACATGTCTATGCTGGAGCCCATCAACCATGCACAGAATCTTCTGAGACACAAGCCAACATCAACCTCTCCTTTAGTTTAAGATTGTCAGTTCCTTTGCTCTAGTGACAGGAATGTGACTAATAAGGAAAACTGTTATCAAGAGTGGGGCTGTTGCTTTGGTGGCTCCTGACTGAGTGAGAGGTTTAGAAGCCTTGTAAATCTTGTTCAAGAGTTTGAAGATATTTGGAGATGTGAGCTAGAGAAATTCTAGATTTCTGCAGTCAGAGCCTAAGTGGAGGTGTTGGTGAGAGTTTAGAAGAGCAGGATGTAGACAGGAATGCAGACAAGCTCTGAATATTTTAGTCAGGGAGTAGATTACATTTAGCTGGAAAATTCTGTCTGTTATGCTCTGGACAAAACTTTGTCTACATTTTGCTCATGCCTGGAGACTTTGTGGAAGTTTTAGATTAAGGGTACAGGAGTAAGATTTCTCAGAAAGTGGCCGCTACATATCCATCACATTCTCAAGAAAAAGAAAAAAATAAACTTTGCTACAAGGAGAAAGTCCCAGGAAGCCCAACGCATTCAGGGTTATGGAGGAAAATGTTTCCTGAAGTTCAGCCATGTAGGTACTCAAATGCTGATGCAGCTATGGTGTAGGGGGGCCCAGCCACTGCTCCCCCGGGGTAAAGCTCTTGATGCCATTACCATGGTGCTGGTATTTTAGGCATGCAAAATGTTAAGGATGTGGTTCACAGAGACTTTTACGCAATCTCAGAAGGTCTTGGAAGCTAGGCAAATCTCCCAAGAGAGGGCACACATGAAGTGTGAGTGGAGCTGACCATGTAGTGGACATTCATGAGGTAGTACTACCAGGGATGTGGAATGTGGGAAGATTCAGGCCAAGCTGGTAGTCATACAGGTTGGAAGCCACAAAGACCAAGGGCTGGGGCTGTCCAAGATCTTTGGAGTTCACATTTCACAATAACCAGGCCCAGCTGCTAGACACACAGCTGTAGGATTTAATGTTTTTCCTTGTGAGTTGGGACTTGTGTTCCTCCTATTTATATCTTCCAGTTCCTCCTATCTGTAATGGGAGTGTTTACCCTGTGTCTTTACATACTGAAAGCCTGAACTTTCTTTCTGATTCTAATAGGGGCTCACAGCTAAGAGTTTGCTTTGAGTCTCAGAAGTAACTTTGGACTTGGTTGTCTCAGCAGTGCTGAAATTGTGAAAAATTTGGCAACTCTTACACAGGGAATAAGTGCATTTTCTGTAATAATGTGGATATACACCTTCTATGGGTAGAGGTATGATGTCATCATTTTGATTTACAGCGCTCCCAAAAGTGCTCCTACAGAGTAGCCAGTCACAGGGCACGGCCAGGAAGGGTGCGTCTTGGTCCCTGACCCTCCTTTCTTTCTTCCTGCTCATAGGCTGCCCCGGGTTGTGCATCCTCCTCCTCCATGCCCCTCCCCCACTCTGCCTTTGCCCTGAAGCCAAGCAACCCGGCATGGAATCTTCTGAAATGTAAAATAAAAATTATCTTCACCCTTAAATTGTGTGTGTTGGGTATTTTGTCCCAGTGATGGTATCTACTAATACACAGGAGAGTGTTCAAACAGAGGAGGCAAGAAAGAGATAAAATCCAATTATAAAAGAAAATATTAAAAATGTGATTCTCTGAAGCAAACAATTAAATGAGGGAAAGCTATCCTATAAGGTAAAATCTTGGGTGATATGAACTGATAAATATATCAGACCTAAGAGGATGGACTGACACCACTTCCCCTTTTCCCCAAGCACTCAGAGGGTGATACGAGGTGAGAGAGTATGCTGGGTATTTTTTTTTCCCTAAGATTAAGACTAACGTGGTTTATTCATTTAATTACAGGATTCCAATATAAAACAGTTTTGGTGTGACAGTACTTCATTTTCTACCATCTGCAGAAACAAGAATGCAAGTATGAAAAGTACAAAAATTTCTAAATTTGGATTGCCTTTATGACTAAAAATTTTAAAGTATCATACTGATTAATATATATTCATTTTTATGCCAAGGCAATTTGCAATAGGCAAACTGTGAAAACTGCCTTGATGCTAGATAAAACACAAATATATAAATTAAATATATATATATATATAATATATATGAATATTACTAGATATTAAAGAATGAAATCACATCTCTAGGAAAATGGATAAAAATTAGAAATCTGCATGTTGAAGAAATTAGTCAGTCTCAGGAGGTCAAGGCTCACACTGATTCTGGTATGCTCATTACTCTCTTGTGGAAGTAGGCCGTACATACATGTAGACTAAAAGGCATAAAAGTTACTGTTTTAGAGTTAAATAAAACAGTTACAAGCTGGCCAAAAAGCTCAGTGGATTGAAATGCTGCAAGTAGGTGCAGGGCCTGGGATTCAATCCCCAGTCCTGCTGTGCCAGCCCCACCCCAGGGGCTCAGTGAGATAGCAATGGAGACTGGGCATTGTGGCCCATGCCTGTAATCCCAGCTCTTGGGATTACAGGTGGATCACCGCGAGTCTGATCTAGTGGTGAGACCCTGAACACTCTGTAGACCCTTCCCTAAAATACGAAAACAAATAAAACCATTACAAATATTGCTCATTCTCATTTTCCAGTGATGTCATTTACACCTTAATTATTCTTTCATTATAGGCATTCGGTTAGGAATAATTGTCCTGATTTGCCTATTTCCTGATTTTTATTTTTTTTATTTTTTTATTTTTTATTTTTTTTTGTCTTTTTGAGACAGGGTCTCACAATGCAGTTCAGGCTGGCCTTAAGCTCACTTTGTAGCTCAGGCTGGTCTCAACTCACAACAATCCTCCTGCCTCAGCCTCCCGAGTGCTGGGATTACAGGCATGCGCCACCATGCCCGGCCTTATTTCCTGATTTTTTGAAGACTAAACTTTCTAAAATGAAAACCTAAGAAGGATGATTTTTCCATGTAAAATCTATATCTCTGTTTAGTGTCCTACCATCTATTTTTTAAGTTGCTTGATCTTCCTTACCCAGACAATTTAATGTCATTTCATCCCTTCATAAGAATTCTCTCCCCTTCAGGAAATATAATTCTTTCTACTAGAATTTACAGAAGCAAATAATATGGCCAGAACAGTTTTTCTACATAGGCACTGGAATAGTCTAATTTATGTTAGGGAGGGAATTCTCTCACTCTCTCTAATATATAGATGGAAATGAATATATTTCTATTTTTCAAAGTTGTAAATGATTTTTTCTTTAAATTTCTTTAAACTTATCTTTAAACTTCAATTCATCATATCTAATTTATTTATCTACTGAATTGTTCTACTTATTTTATTTATTTTTAAATGTATTTGGTACAGGGACTCACTATGCATTTGGATTTATACTGATCCTCCTGCTTTCAGTCTCCCCAGTGATGGGATTACAGGCATATGCCACCACACCCAGATCCTGTGGCCAGCTCAGAGCACCCAGGGGGTGGGACTGGTGTGACATGTGGTGCTGGAAATGGAACTCTGGTCCCTATACTTGCCTAAACAGGTGCTTAGTCTGCTGAGCTCTCTTGCTGGCTTTTTTTTTTTTTTTGGCAGAACTGGGGATTGAACTCAAGCCCTTTTGCTTACCAGGAAAGCACTTATTCTGCTGAGCTATCTCCCTAGCCTCTAGCTGGCCTTGTGCTCATTTTTTTTTTATCATTGTAAATATAAGTATAGATTTCATCATGCATTCATGTTGATAGTTTATGAACATAAGAGAAACCCTCAAATACAACTAAGTGTTAATCCATTAACTCACTTTTCAAATGTCTTAATGGAGGGACTGATCAATATTATATTTCAAAGTAAATTAATATGTTTTAGCTTTCTACATTACCTTAGAATTTCATAGATGTAAAAGAATACTATTAAATGTCACATATTTACTTATTTTTAAATACTATATCTAGAAATGTTAAATTATTGCACTTAATAGGGAGGAAAATGCATGAAGATTAGAAAGAAAAATCATGTCCCCAGCCTGCTAGAACTGTTCAGATGTAGAAAGTATGCCAAGGATGTTTCCTGACCTTACATCACTAAACTGAAGAGTATCATGGTTGCCTTAACAGACTGAGTGGAGGGAGAGAACTAGAAGGAGACAGCGGGAGGAGGAAGAATAGGGTGGGGACAAGTTTGAGGAAAAGCACATTTTAGGTTTTGAGTAATATAAATATTCTCTAATCATTTATTTATTCAATAAATATGAATAATTACAGCATGCTAGCAGCTTTTTATTTAGTCCTACAAATACAGTTGTGACCATTTAAACAACTTCCACATCCTCCTCATATATGTGTTCTAACTCTTGCATTTAGTTGTACATGAAGATACAAATAAAGAATTATTACTCATCCTGTCTAAAGTGCTTGTTACAGGGAGAAGAAATTAGAGCACAGGAGTATAAGGACAAGAGCATGCAGGAGAAAACAGGAAGGGCAAAAAGATTACAAAAACTCTACTTTTAAACTGAAGATTAGATAAAATAGAGAACTAGATCACAAATAATTGATCTAAATGTATAATGCTCACATGAACTTCTGTGTATTGTAGCTATGGCTGTCATTTAATTATTTGTATTTTCTTGTACTATAAAAAATCACTTTGAAACAGAAAAACAAACAACAGACAGAATACTTTGTTAAGGGAAGGAGATACACTGGGCAGAATTAAGTGTCCAAAATCAGGGGGAGTTAGTACAGAGGAGAAGAATTAGATTGAGAGAAAGAGGAGATAATGCTTTCTTTTGCCCTCTAAATGTTTATGGCCTCTAAAAGTCAGGAGGAAAAGTCCCCTGAGGGAGTGAAGTATGACATTCGTCCTTGGGAAGACGATAAGGAAGCTCCCTTGCAGGACATGGTAGGAAGCCCTGCCATAGTAGGGGTAGAGCAGGGATCACATTTTTTGTGCCTGGCACATATTAGATTGGATTTCTGCAGCAAAAGCTTTTTCTCTTTCTTCAGCAATTTCATGTCGTGACACATAGGATAGCAAAAGAAAATAAAAATAGGAATTGGTAGTGGAGACAGAGTAGGCAAATAAAGCAGGAGATTGATCTCCTGATGAACTTTTGGTGAACGGTGAATCTCATCTTTTTAAAGCAGTATAATGGAGCGGAGAGGTGCACCTGTGAATCTCGTAAATTCCCTGTTAGGATGCTTCAGCCTAGATTGAGATCATTATCCTCTACAGGAGAGTGAAAAAGCCAGAGTCAATAATGGAGCTGTGGAAAAGGAGGGATGAATATTGCACCAGTGGAATAATTGTTTCTGGAACTGAAAAGAAATATATGTATTCTGAGGAAGAAAACAAAAGGTAGCAGTTTACACCAAGTGGTTTTGCAGTCTCTAAGTCTTCTGTTAACATGTCTGACTCATAGATTAATGGACATAATCTTTATACCCAAGCCATGGTTTTATCTAGCTGGCACACTTCATGCAAGTACTGAAGTGGAGACCTCATTTCTAAATTTACAGAGAAATCCTCTGCAATTCATAAGGTGTCTTATCATGTGGTCATCGTGCAGCTTTTACAATGTAATCAAGAGAAGAATCAAGAAACTCAATCTCACAAACTAAATTAAAAGTGACACATTCACATTTGCCCTTTATATCCATGTCAAAGATAGAGAGGCTGGGAGGCATTTAAACGGGGTGGCATCATGTCTGTCACAAGCCATATCCTTTTCATCATAGGGAGGTTACTTTTCAAGGCTATCCATCCATTAACCTTCACAAGAACAAGAATGAAGCAAAACAAAGAAACACTCCCAAAAGAAATGGTATTGCTTCTAATCGTGCTTATATATCTTGCCCTGGGGGTTTGAAGATAGAACAAAGACCTCTCTTTCCCCAGGCATGCAAAATGATACAGACACCTTGAAATAAATATATCAAATGTCTGTTGTACATATTGTGGACAGAACTGCTATTTTTTTAAAGTGGGATTGGAGTTGAGGGAAGTAACTAAGGTCAACCCTGCTGAATTTCTGTCTTACTCTGTGATTTGTAGCCCAGAAGCCCAAAGCATCAACCCATTTATTGTTTTAGGTCTTGGCTTGATCTAGATTTACTTATTGTGTATCTTAGGAGTTATTAATTTGATGATAGATGCACTATCAGCAAACCAGAGGAAATTGGTGAGACAGAAAATAAAAAGCCTGTGCTTGTTTTTAGACCTTTTGTCGTTGTTTAAGAGGTAATTACAGTACAGGCTGCTACTCCTACTTTAAGCTAACTAGTAAGTCAGCTTGGAATACTGTACAGGAATTGTAAAATCCATTTACCACAGCATTTTAATTTCTTAAAAATTTCTGTGCTTGCTGATTTTGAGAAACCATACTCATGTGGTGTATAGTAATAGCATTACCATTTTTCCTATGGACAGTTAAAGAAATCTCATTTTTAATAACATTAGTTACAAAGCCAAAGCATCATTAATGGCAGCAAAGCAAAGACACGCCACTGGGTCCAGGATGCAGGTGCTAGTGGGGAAAATTGCAGGTTCATTAAGCAAGATTACAATAATGTTTCAGCGAACATTGTTTATGCCACAGCTCTTCCATGAATACTTATCACCATGGGATGATGTAAAAAGATAAGGATTTCATCACTATATGAGAGCAAAAGCACAGAGAGTACAAAACAAATTTGGAAACAGAAAGAGAAAACCTGAGGAAGGTTATATTCAAAGAATCTGTCCAATACATGGCAGTAATATACGAAACCAGATACTAATGCAGGATGGTGGAGACCCCTCTAACTCAAGATTTATCTTTTTGGTTGCTGAGGATGAAGGTGGGCCCAAGATACTGAGTTGAGGACACTACTCAGCATATTTGAAAAACTGAGCAGTGTAGGTGTATTTCTATTCTAATATGCCATAGTAGGTAGGCCTGCTCACCAGTATGCAATACGTTAACATCCAGGATATCATACTGGTGCATACTTATTGAATAAGAGCTTTGGATGACCCTTATGTGAGCTGTTGATGGATAAACTAACCTTCCAAAGCCATCCAAGTGAGAGAAACAAGCTCTAGAAAGGTTTTGGGTCATTATTTGCTGTTAGAAAACCTCTCCCAGGTGATAGGAGGATGTAGTCACCTCTGCCTTCTCTACTGACAGCAGCGTTCAGTGCATATCTGGGTATTTTCAGAGCAAAGGCAAGTCTCACCAGAAGCCGGGAAGTCTCCCATCACTTAAGCCTACTGCTTATCAGAATCTTAGCTTAAACTTAACTCCCACTGCCAGGTCACAGGGAAACACATCTGGGAGTGCACACCGCAGTCGCAACTACTGATTAAGTGTTCTTTGGTTCTTTCTTTCATTTCCTCCCCCACCTTCTCAGCTCCAAAGTATGTTCAAACTCATGTTTGCATAGTACAGTGGTATAATGGAATCAAACTTCTTGGGATGTAGACATACTTATGACATCTGTGACAATTGTGAGCAACAAGCGTACGCTAGTTTAGCAATGCTCAGGCTACCCTGGCTACAGAAGAAAACTATATTGCTCCTTCACCCCCATTATCAATACTGAAAAATGACTTTCTTATTTGAAAGACACATCTTTGTATGTAAATAATAATCCACGTATACATGTTAATGGATTGCAACTAAGTAATCCTAAGTAAAACCTGTGAGTAATCTACAGAGGTTTTAGAGTGATCAAAGAGCATAATTTACTAACTGTGAATAAGAGACAAGTTGGGAATAAGAAAGACAAACAAATACAAGAAAGTTTATGTTCTAATTTTTTTCTGTCTTAAATAACCTTTGCTTACAAACTGCCAGTGTAGTACTTTTTATTTTCATTGGTAGAAAGTTGTCAGTGGAAATGTAGTTGGTAAAATCATCAAACATCAGGGAAGGCTTTCAGTTTAAGCATCTGAATTGTTCACCAACAAGAACTCTATAAGCCATGATTCTTTATTGTTCCATATTTTCAAGTTACCTGCACAAAACTTATCTATTAAATAAAGTTTATTTTCTTATCTTTAAGTAGAAGTAATATTAGGACTATAATATTTTGGGCATTTTAGGGACAAAATAATTGAATAGCTATAAAAAATTAAATTGTCAATAGTATGAGAATTGATAGATTTGAATATTCTCCATACCTTTTCAAACTTCAGGTTCAATGCATAAATATCCCAACATTTAGAAATGTTCTGAGGAATTTTTTTTTTTTTTTTTTTTTTTTTTTTTTTTTTTTTTTTTTTTTGCAGAAGCAGGGATTGAACTCAGGCCCTTGTGCTTGCCATGGAAGCACTTGTTCTACTGAGCCATTTCTCCAGCCCCTGTTCCAAGGATCTTGATTAACTACTATCTCAAAGTCCTAAATGTCTAGGGAACCCAGCATTACAAGCAATGGGTACAAAAGTGGATTTAAAAGTACCCCAAAGCTAGTATTCATTTACATTTGAAGAAATAAAACGAATTATTGATTGTACTATAACTCTTTCAACATGATAGAAAATACTGTTTTTCCCTTTCCCATTCCCTTTCTGTGCTGAAAGCATTAGTTGATTTTGTGTGACATCAGTTAGAAGTACCCAGCACTTACTCACCCGCCTGATTAGTTGTGATGCTTACTGCAGCGAACTGTCTTGGTGGGGAGCTCAGCTCTGACACCCCGTTAATTGCATCAATCTCGAAGGTGTAGTTGGTGTGTGCCAGGAGGTCTGTCACTGTCACTGTGGTGTTGGAGAGTCCAAACTGCCGAGGGAGGAAGCGGACGTGTGTGCTGCAGGGCTCACAGCGCTGTGCACTCCACCCACATTTTTTACATATGATGTTGAAGGTAATGTCCTTCCGGCCTCCTGTGTCTAGGGGCCAGCTCCAGTCCAGGATAACCGAGGTCTCATTTATATTAGAGATAACATTTCTTGGTGCGGATGGAGGTCCTGCAAGGCAGTTCACAAAGATTAATGGCCTCACTTCTGTGCTCTACTACAAGGAAAATAGATAATTTACGATGGAGAGGAAAGAGGTAAATAACTGTCCTGTCTTTATTATCTACTTTTAACTCACCCTCAGAGGATCCATGAGATTATACACACATGGATTCAACTGCATGGTCCTCCCCAAGGTAGAAATGGGGGAGTTTTCAGTCAGGTCTAAGGATGTGTTCACAATGTCCAGCAAAGGAATTTACCACTGAATTCAATACCCTTGTGAATAGTTAGGAAAACTTTCATATTCCCTTTATAAATCTTAGTCTTTTCCTTGATGACCTATGACCAATAGATAGCAAGAGGGAATAGAAATGTAAAAACGCAGAACCCCTTCCTGTCCCTCCCTTCTCCTATCAAGAGGAGGGCAAGATCTTAAAACAAGATACTGAAGGCTTCTTTTCTTTCTGGGGGACACACTGCAGAAAGTGCTTTATGAACTAGTTCATTTTGTGTGACACGCGATGCACTTTTGGCGAGCCAAGCAAGCGGACGGAGTCAGAGAAGCTGTTGGCGTGCACGTGAGTAATGGGAGGAAATGGGTGGATGCTCGAAATGTGCGCATAGACCGAAGAACAACAGCACAATCACAAGAAGGAAAAAAACAAACAACAACAAAAAAACAACCAGCAAATATGGAGGCATGGGTTGCAGCAAAACTACTCACGGGTACAAGCCATGGATGGAGGGTCTTTGTCAGCTCGGAAGTAATTATTCTCACACCTGCAGTGCACTGAACCTTCTTCGTTAGTGGAGCTGTGAGGTGGGCATTTAGTACACTTCGCGTCGCCGTCTGCAGCCTTGTAGAAGCCCGGCCGGCAAGCTACGAACAAAACAGCTCTTTTAAAGCTCTGTGATGAGTTTGAGAACATATCTTGAAAACATGTCAGATAGATTTGAAGATATCAGAGCTTGAATTCATCATGAATGGAAATCAATTTTTATTACTAGAGTTTACAGAAGCACATAGTGTGACCCAGGGCATATTTTTCTACATATACCCATGAGTTTGTACTGAACGCTAAGGGAGAAAAGCACTACAAGATTTAGATTGCTTTGACTCTAGAGGATGATGAAATTTCCAGCTTGTGTTTTCACAGCTTTGCTTGGCATGAGATTATTTGTGGAGAAAATAAAGCAAAACCATGTCATCACAGAGTCATTCCCTTGTTAAAACATGAGGCAATGTGTACGCCGCGAGCTGTGCTGGGCTCGCAGTGTGTTCACAGAGAAGTGCTTCTGATTGCTGTAGGAGCACACAGCTCTCCTACAGATTGCTGGAAGGAATGAACCACGGCGCCCCGAGAATTGTGAGATCGTTGTTCATAGTTATTATAGGCCACAGATTTGCTTTCTTTTCAACTTGAAATGTTTTTTCTTAACTTCTATGAAAAATGCTATTATAATGATTGAAATACAGTCACTAGTCTGTACATGCACTACGTAGGGAAGAACAGGTTGTCTTAAAAATGATACACTTAACCAGTTCAGACAAAGTACCTGAAAGCATAGCTTGACTTAGTGTAACTGTCTCACACATTCTGCATGTTCTTTGACCTATTCGCCTGGTTAGCAATCTGGGTATATGCTGATTAACTGTAAGTTGAATGCCTAACATTTTGTTTAGTGAAATTCTGCATCATTTCTAGTTTTTTTTCTTCTACTACTGTTTTTTGTTCCCTTTAAAAATAAAAAGGAAGATAACTTAGCGGTCTAATCTCCTGCCTGGCAAGTGCAAGGTCCTGAGTTTGATCCCCAGCACCATATGTTGTGCTGGCTCTGGGTTCCATGCGGGCCCTGAAATGGATGTGGTGGTGCAAGCCTGTAATCTTAGCACTAGAGAGTCTGAGATAGGAGGATCGCTATGAGTCTGAGCTGTATAGTGAGACCTTCTACCAAATATATATAAAAATAAAAAATTTAAAAGAAATCAAATACAATGACGTGTGCCAATCACAAACCTTTAGAAAACAATAAATAAAATAATATGATGTTGGGAAAACAAAAGGGGAGAAAGGAATTGTGTTGTGTCACACACATGTGCCAAACCCCCGCAGTGAATGTAATCATTATTTACGGCAAACTTGTACTGATAGAAGTCACAATTGAGATGAAGAAATCCCAATGAACTGAGCATATTTCAAGTGCGTCATGTAATCAGTTGGGGCCAGTGTATATATTTGGAAAACATCTCCACAAAGATAACAGGTGTTTCATCACTGCAATATTTATTTATATCTATTTCTAGTATGCTCTTCCTTCAACGTCTAGTCCTAGGTAACAATTAATCAGCTGTCTTTTGCTACACATTTAGTTTGCATTTTCCAGAATTTCACATAACTGCAATTGTGTGCTATGTAATCTTGTGTGCCTGGGTTCTCTTGTCAAAATAGTTTTGAGATGTACCATATTATTTGTATATCCATGGTTAATTCATTGTATTGGTAAGTAGGATTCCACTGTATAAATCATAATTTATTTACACATTCAACTGCTGATGGACTTTGATATTTTTCCAGTTTGAAACTCAAAAGTAAAATGCCTTCCAATATTCATTTATATGTGCTTGTAGAAACATAAGCAGTATTTTCCTGTGGGTAAGCACTGAGGGGTAGAATGGATGGTTCATATGTTAAGTGTATGTTAAAGTCTTTTAGAAATAATGATTTGAAAATAATTACATCAATTTACATTCCCATCAACAAATTATGAGATTTTAGTCACTCCCCTCTTTACTACCATTTGGTCTTTCCAAGTTTGGCTCCTCCAAGGAGTCTCTGATAGTATCTCATGGTGGTTTCAATTTGAAGTTCTTTTATAAATAAGAAAATAAAACATCTTTACTTGTGCTTTGGGACTACTTACATGTCCTGTCTTGTAAAGTGCTCAAATCTTTTGATCATTTCTTTATTATTATAGCTCTTGTATATTCTAAATTTAAGTCTTTAGTGTAATGTTTATTGTGAGGATATTTCTCCAATCTTCTTTGTGGTATCTTTCCAAGAAATGAAGTTTTAATTTCAGTAAAAAATTGAGACACTTATGGGTAGTTATTTGATGAAAGCTTCCATACCAACTATGTGATTGTCTTTCTTCCTGGACATATCTATATGTAACAGTTTTTGTAAGCCAAATGAACTGATTATTCAACATTGATTTTAGCTTAGCATTTATCATTCAACCTTTATTTTTACTGTTCTTAAATAATTGTGATTCATCTATATGACTTTTATTTAGCCTGAGAAAACCCATAATACTGTAGCAATTTCTTTTGACTTACTTTCATACCATGTTTGGAGCTGAAATCTCAGTGAAAATCCTAAGTCTCATGAAATTTCTCTAACGAAGAAATTCAAGATTTATATTTGATCACCTTTGGGAATTAATAATTCTTAAGACTCAATTTCAAAGGGACTTTCCTCTTTGATTGTTTTTAGCACTTAACATACACTGCAGATTATCACTGAACTCCAGAATTGTCTCCTGTAATGTTCAGATTGTGTGTAAAATTTATTTGCATTCAGAGGAAAGCTTGCATGAAGAAATCTTAACTTTTAGGATCATTAAATGCATTACAGAGAGGAAATAAAATGTGTGAAAATACTTTATTACTGAAAGATTCTTGAATTAAAATAAGCAAAATACACTGCCAAAAGAAACTTGGTATTAAGTATTATAAAAGGATAACAGAAATTAATCTGTCTTGCTGTTTTCTACTTCTTGCTAAGAATGGATGCTCTAGGTTCATTCAATAATACATTGAGGAATTTTTGGTATTACATTAAGCTCTACTCAAATGAATTCTACCATGCTAATCAGATATTGCTTAGGATCATAAACTTCTGAACATTGTTCATAAGCACTGGTTTGAAACTTGCACTCATATCTTATATTATACTGCCACATGGAGAATTCTATAAACTACATAAACAAATATGTACTTCCAGTTTCTATTTAGTTTATCACCAAGTGCCCTTATATTTGAAAGTAGGCATTACCAAAGCTTTAAAAAACTGAGCTACATTATTCTAATGTCCTCTGCTATTTTTGTTTGAGGCTTCCATGACCCAAACAGATGACATAAAGATATTCACTAAACCATCATTTTAATGTTTGCATTAGAAATGGTTATACAATATTTTCTGTAAAGACAAGACAATTCCATAATTACTTTTCAGCTACAGAGAAATTTGCCTAGATTATTGATAGAGACTTGAAGTTAGAAACACATGACAGATGTAGAAGTTAAAGGAATTTAAACAAGTAACAAAATTTTAGTCAATGACTGTGTCTTAATAACAAGAGTTTGTGCCAGTACAACTTAGTAATAGCATTAGAGGAAATAGGGATGGGTAGGTACATATATGGTTTAATAAGTCTTTGTTAGGCATCTACTGGTTTTATACTCTTTGATTGCCATAGATGTAAAAAATATCTCTAATTTTATCCATTAAAAAAGGGACTTGTAATAGAAAACAGGCAACAGGTATGTAGGAGACCTCACAAAGCAAGCATTTACTTTGGATTGGGTGGTTAGTAGAGACTCTTTAGAAGAAATATGATTTGACAGAGATCATGATAACATGGTAAGAGTTGGTAAGAATATTAATGAAAACACAAATGAATCAATATAAAATGATAACCTATTATGTACAGAAAGAAGCAAGCATTGTGGATTTGTGACTCAACATCAAAACACACTTTAGGGTGTTGGTAGAATTTTAATTTTGATTAGATTCTAACTAGACACCTTATCTAGACTTTATTGTAATTATACCCTTCAAGACAGCAGATGCCAAGTGCAGCAGCACACATTCATAATTCTAGCTCATTGGGAGCCATCAGAAAATGCATTGCAAGTTTGAGTCAAGTCTGGACTATTTAGCAAGCCCTTATCTGAAAAAAACATGAAAAAGAAGTCACAAATGCAGTTCAGTTACTCTCTCTTTCTCTCTCTCTCTCTACACACACACACACACACACACACACACAGCCTGGTTTTGCTTCTTTAACTGTGGTTAAATTTTCTTGCAAGAGAAAACATTTTAGATTACAAAAACAAACAGATAAGTTGCTAATACTTTAAATAGAATTATAGCTTTGGTGCAACTAAAATATTTGTAAAATTTGCATTGGGCCATGCCTGTGCTCCACATCTGGGAATACAGAAGTTCAGAAAGTTAAATGACCTTAGTAGTTGGGGACACCTTTGTCTATTCTCGTAGCTAACAACTTACTAATATCATTTAATCACCAATTTATGAAAATTTGTGGAATACCAAATCAATGTAAAATACAATGGCAAATTTTAATATACATTGTTTCTGAAGAACAGTTCTATTTACCATCTTGCTATGAGTTAAACAATAAGTGCTGCCCAAAGACTCATGGATCTAGTGCTTAACTGCCAATGCAGAGGAGTTCCAAGGCGGAGCTTTAAAGTGGACTGTGTGAGCCACTAAACTCAGGAGCAGATCAACCATTGGTGAATTCATCCATGAATGGGTCTGCGTGCAGGAACTAGGTCATGGAAGACATATCTTTGAAGTTTGTATCATGACACTTGGCTCTCTCTGTTCTAGTCCTTTCTCTCTGCTTTGTGTCACCATGATACAAATGGGCATCCTCTACCAGGTGTTTCCACCTCACAGTGATGCCTCACCCCACTCAGACACAACTGGCCAGTGTGACCTGAAAGGACTGGAGTCATGAGCCAAAGCACAGCAATGTCTTGGTTCACCATGCCTGTGTTGGCAAATAGTTCCATTCATAACAAAATCACTGGGCAACATTTTGCTTCTATTCACAAAATGTGCATTAGGTGACAAGAGCAGGGGAAATTTCCCACACAAAGACAAACACAAACACAGACATCTTCCTTCAAGCCATAAAACAAATTAAGTTTGTAAACTGAGGTAGCACTGTGAACTTTTTGTTCTTTGTTTTGCTTGGGTTTTTGACTACAGCAATGAAAATAGCTGACTTTTTTTCTTTTATGTATTTATATATGTAGGGTCTCACTATGCAGCTCAGAATTATAGTGATTTTCCTGTTTTCATCCTCCCAAGCATGGGATTACAGGTGTGTGCCACCATGCCCAGTCTCGGTGTCCTGCTTAGTGCACCTGGGGTGGGGGAAGGTTAGCGTGACTTGTAGTAGTAAACATTGAACTCAGGTCCCTGTGCTTGTCTCAGCAAGCTCTCAATCCACTGAGCTATCTCGCAGTCCCTCTCATCTGAATCTTACAACAGTTCTTTCAAAATTGTCAGGTTAGATATTAGAATCCTTGTTTTATATCCTGGACAACTGAAATGAAAATAGAAGGGGCAGTATGCCCAAATTAGTAAAGAAATTCAATAGTACAATTTGAACAAAGAAGAAATGCTTTTTCTAATTTTGGTGTTATAGAATCAATTATTGAAAGCAAGTCATTCTTGGAAGACATGAATTATTTTCCTACCAATTTTGAACTATTGATATAATATTGAACAACTATCATCGCAATTATTTTAATTAAAAAAGTGCAAGTTGTGTGGCTCCTCTGCCTTCTGGCTAAGATTAAGTATAAAAGTGCAAGTTTTGTTTGGCCATCTACTTCTAGTAAGAAACAATTTTGGAAGACTAAACTCAGGAGCAGATCAACTGCGAGTGACTTCATCTGTGGAGGGTCTGCGTGCAGGAACTAGGTCATGGACAGCGCGTCATTTCCTCATGGTTTTGGGCAGGTGGACAAGCAGATTGGCTGTTGTAAGAGCAGAGTTAATTTGCCATGTTAAATAATAGGGTGACATGTGGTGCTTGGGCATGATATGAGTAAAAATTTTTTCCCTTGCTTATTAAAGTATCCCAACAAAATTATCTAACAAATTTGAGGATATGATTGAAAATTATGTCTTTATTAATAAAATAATTACATTAGTGGACCTACTCCCCAAATGTAGAAGAGGAAATGTTTTATATTTGCTTTGGTTTGTGCCTAGATGTCTCCCTAAAGCCTTGTATACTTCTAGATGGGGCTATGCAGAGGGGCTGAATCTAGAGTTTGTGGCTGATCCATGGTTCAGTGGTAGGATTAAGGGTGCTGGGATTAACAGTGGGTGACTGCTGAGGCAGTGTACTGATTGGCTTGGTACTGTTTTAATCTCAGTAGAGTGAATACAATACAAGGGACAGGAAGAACTTGTCTCTTCTCTTCTCTTGGTGCTTTTCAGTCTTCCACAGCCACAAATATTTGTCCCTCTTTCATGCCCACCTGCCTTGGAACCAACTGATTATGGACCAAAACTACGACTGACCAATTTTGAGCTAAAAGAAACAACTCTTCTTTTAAATTTGGGTGTTGGGTATTTTGTCTCAACCATGAGAAAAGTAACTAAGAGAATTTTACAAGTGAAGTATCATATTTATTCCATCAACAAATATTCCGTCTGTCATGGTAAAGTAACTTGAACTCAGATACATACCTGTTGTGGTTACTTTATCCTTCAAAACATCTTCATGAATACATTACAGACCTTCCTCTGAAAACTACACATACTTTTGCTACATCACCTTTCCTACAGCAGTAAGAGCAATAACTGCATTTGAAAGCATGTCCTTATCTTCCTTGAACATGAAATTAGTACTATAATAATGAGCACATTCCCCCTGCTTAAGTATTAGTTTAGATGCTAATGAAGAAATCATATATAAAAGAAAACTCTCACAAAGAACAGAAAGTAGACAGATTAATGTATTTTGTTTCCTATCTCAAGAGATGTTCTGGCTGACTCACAAGTGTGAGTCCCTGTGACTCACGATCCCAGCTGATGAACCTTGCTGTGCTGGCAGCAAGGCAATGGTGCTTGTTTTTGTATGTTTTTAGGAGGTTGTGTGTGCACATGTACTACGTGTACTTTTTTTGCCAGTAAATATAATACCCCTGCTGTGGAACTATCGAGTTCTTCAAACGATTTCATGTAAGGAAACCTAACTGGTCATTTTTGCTTGATACAAGCCCAGACAGAGTGACTTCTGGGACTGGACAGCTTTCTGGTGGTCTGGCATGTCACTTCCGATGTGAATCTGCACACAGTGTCATCCACTGAAAAACGTTTGCCAGTCCAAAACTGTGATCTGGGCTGGGGAGATAGCTCAGTGGTCTAAGTTCCTGCATGGCAAGCATAAGGCCCTGAGCCATGACTGCCATTTACCTAGGTATGGTGCCACATGCCCGTAATCCCAGCCTTGGGGAGGATGAGACAGGAGGATCCCTATAAGTCTGAGCTGCATAGAGAGACCATGTATAAAATAATTAATTAAAAAATTTTACAAATGTGATCTGAACTCAACATTCTTGTAGGATTTGATTAAAATCACCAACCATACTAAATTACATACCCCAGATTCATCTGCTCACACATGTCTGTGAGGAGATGCATTGAGCATGCACATTTCTTCTACACAGAAGTGAGATGACATTCCAAAGTCAATTCACAGGCCAGGCAGAGTCTTTGCTTTATGAAAGCTGCTCCAGAGCTTTTTTTCTGAAAAACAGCTGCCCCTGGCACCACATTTCTGTCATACAGAGTGGGCCACAAAGCTTGCTCATTCCCATGATATGTTCAACTTGCCTCACAAAATCAGTCAGTCTGACCCTTAGGAGTGAAGAAGGATAACTGTTTTCTAGTCAGCAGACAAAGCAACTACATTCAAAGCCTAAGTGGAATTGTGGGGATGGTGGTGAAGTGCTATGATTTCTTTTTCTAATTTTATGTATGTGGTACAGGGTCTCACTGCACAGCTCAGACTCAGAATGATCCTCCTGTTTTCAGCCTTCCCAATGCTAAGATTACAGGCATGTTCCACCACACCTGGGCTTGTCAGCTGGTTCAGGGTTCCAAGGGTGAGGCCAGCATGGCATTCAGTACTGGGGATCAAACCTGGTTCTTGAGCTTGCCTGAAGAGGTAGGTGCTTAGTCCGCTGAGCTGTCTCTCTGGCCCTGTGATTTTCGAAATATTTTCAATATTAGCAGATATTTTGAAAGAGACTAAAATTCAGTTCCTTTCCTCCCAGGTGATGCAGGATTACCCCTCTCAGCCTTCACAAGTGTTTGAGCATTACTTTTCACCAAGAAAGATCACCAAACATGAGGAAATGAATGTGGGTGACTTTATTTAATTCAGTAAATTGGGTGTGCTGATTTAGTTCACATAGAACAGGATAAAGTACTTGCAGTAAAAGTTGATGATGACCTGAAAATTATGGTTAAGACAACTTGAAATCTTCATACATTCTGAATAGAAACCAAGATTACCACCAAAGCACAGAGGAGCCTGTTTCTGTTAGCAAGCTTCTATCTTGGTGAGGCAAGTTTTTTGCAGGGCCTTTATCCACAATGACCTTTCAGGCTGGACTGGATATCAGCACCCGTGGTGTCTCTGCCTTCCTGAAGCCTCAAGTACGGCCAGCTCATCTCCAGAAGACAAGCTCTAGGCCTCCCCTACTTCAGTGCAGTAGGGTGTATAATTATTTCATTATAGATTCTGATGTAATAATATTACAAAATGTGCAATAAATTCAGTGTCCATGATCATCCTGCAATCATTTCTCCATCATGGTTCCTGAAAAATTGTCTTCAAAGAAGTGTATCCCTGATGGCAAAATGACTGGGGAGCGCTGTATTAGAAAATACCAGATACAATTAAAAAACTGATGACAAGAGTAGACAAATGGATACATGACCAGAGTTATACAATGACAAGCTTTAACATTAAATATGAAACTTCACTGATACAGCCAAAGCTCTCCCTAGATTACACCAGTTACTTGAACAATAATAAATGAAGATTAATACTTATGTATTTAAAACCTACTGTCTAATTTACATCTTCCTGTAGATAATCCAACATGTAATGTCCCTTTGAGTTCAGGGCTTGTAAAAATTATTCACAGAGTTGTCTCCTCTTTCAGTAAGCTCTCAAAAGAGTTAACCACATTAGAATACCATAAGTGTGGAGAATTTTTCCATCTTTTAAAATGATCTCAGAGGAGTATTTTTCTCTTCTTCTTGTTAAAATGGAGATTTTTAAGCCTGTGGAAGGAAGGCTCATCTTTTATATCTTTTTATATTAATAAACCATATGTCAGATGATCCATGTGTCTAAATTAATATGCATTAAAATGAGACACAGGATGTCCTAGATTTAAACTTGTATGTTTTTAAAGAATATTTATTTATTTTAATATATTTGGTAGAGGATCTCACTGCACAGCTCAGACTTGTAGTGATCCTCTTGTTTTCAGCCTTCCCAGTGCTGGGATCACAGGCGTGTGCCACTGTGACCGACTTGGCAGCCAGCTATGTACACCTGGGTGCAGAGCTGGCACAGCATGTGGTGTCGGGGATCAAACCCTTGCCCCAGTGCTTGCCTAAGCAGGGGCTTCATATGTGGAGCTATCAACTTCTCTGTTAGCTGGATACTCTAAGAAATAAATTTTCTCATATAATGTTTACACTTACTTATATTGTCCAAAATAGTGCTTGATTTTACTTCTTTTTATCCCAACACTTCAAGGTGTTTTCAGTATGTCAGGGGAGAACTACTATAGTGTAACAGAGAAAATACAGGGTTCTTTTTCCTGTATTTAGGACAGGGTCTACAAGGTCTCACCGTGTAGATCAGACTCATAGTGTTCTCCTGTTTACAGCCTCCCAAGTGCTGGGATTACAGGCATGCGCCACCCTGCCCAGTCTCTGTCACTTTCTCATTGCACTCTGTGGGCGGGGCCACCGCAGCAGGCTGGGGATTGAACCTGGCCACTGCGCTCTGCCGAAGCAGATGCTTCGTCTGCTGAGCTATCGGGTCAGCCTGAAAATGCAGGTTTTGATATATTTTTTCTACTTGAATAGACTTTTTCTCAAATTCAATGATCTCATATTTTGAAACATGAATATGGTGGCTGAGATAGTGATTTTCTCCTCTATATGCAAGTCTTGACTTTCATTTTGAGCAATTATGCATTCTCAGGTTAAATCCTGAGCAATACAGACACAGAAGTGATCTGCTAATTTTGTATGCCTTGTATCTAGCATGCTGTCTAGCACCTAGGAGTTAATGAAATGCATATTTCTAAAATGTGTGATTCACATGAAAGCAATTGTATTCTTAACACTTCAATTTCCTAGTTTAAGAAATTGCTGGTATTGGCTAAGCCACTTTAAAATCAGATTTTTAAAATCCCTCAGTCAAGACACTTTAAGATATCAATATTTTGTTCCCAAACTTGTAGACGTGCTAACACTAAGTAGAAAAATAATCAGACTCAAAGAGTCCGATTTTACACTAAGAATAATATTACTTTATTACTAATAATGTAATAGAAGGAAGCCAAAAATAATACCAATGTGTAGAGGATAAAGAGGACACATAAAACTGGAACTGGGGCTCTGGAGATGAGGTATAAAATAAGTATTGTAGTGTTTATCTTTGTTGCTAGAATCAAGATCGGCTATTGAATCTATAAAATCATAGATGGCAACAAGAAGAGCAAATGAAGTTCTTTCTTGACTTAAAGGTAATATTCAAAATTTGAAAGAGAATCAAAGAATGTTGCAGAGCTTTCCTGTACCTGGGAACGATACATTGAAGGACACACTGATACTTGGGGTTGGATGCACTGAAAGATAAACTGCCTAAGAAATAATTCCTATTAACATATTCCTTTTCCTGTTAACATATTTTATCTTAACCCATAGAATTAAAAATATATTTGATGCTATCCTATTTTATATATCTTTGAGAAGAATAATTCAAAGTTTGGGGATGCTATAGAAATGAATAGAAGTAAAATCAAAATTCAATGAAAATATTGACACAAAGTTTTAATTAAAATACAAATGATTATTTTCTCTTTTAATGAAGAAACTGAGACTTTTATTGAAAAGAAAGTTTAGAAACTGCAATTTCTTTCTGTTCACCTGCAGTGGAAATCATTTCTTATTTTGTGCTAATCTACAATTTAATTCTATTGTAAGCACTGAGTTTGTGTAGGTATGCTTAGTAATTTGTTGAGGAAACCCAGAAGCATTCTAAAGATCTGCAAATGGGACACAGGAAAATAAGGTGAGGCCTTTAGGAAGTTAATTTTGCATTGAGAAACACTAAGAATTTGAATTAAGTAATAGAAGGAAGCCAAAAAACAGTACCAATTTGTTAGAGGATAAATGAAAACTGTTTTGGGAATGTGTTGATTCCATATTTCTGAAGGGCACACACAAAACAGGAACTGGAGCTCTAGAGATGAGGTATAAAATAATAAACTTCAAGGTTTGGGATACAATAAAGAAAACTATGGAGCAGGCAGCATTATGAGCACTACCGATCCAGTGAATAAGACTGATAGAAGACATTGGAGATAGAATCTTGGCCTCGATCCCCAAGCACTAAGCATACTTTTCCTCCCAGTTGTGATTGATAGTTTTGAGCTATGCTGCTGTGTAGCATGGCGAAAGTTACCTTCCTTACTGAAAGAAAAACAAAAGCAGGCTAGTAGACCAGGCTACTACTGAAAGAAAGTAGACAGCCTTTCAGTTCCAAAGTGAAGCTTGTGTCCATTTGACTAATGTAGTTGACTTTTAGAAGAAACATGGTCCTAATTACAGGTTAAAAGGCACATTTCAATTTGAATTAACTTTAAATTAAAAACTAAAGCTGCTAGTAAATAGAGCCCTATTAGTATTCAAGCCTTAGCTCCATATACATAGGGCTGTGTTACCAATTCTCAGACATAAACAGAAACTAATGACCAGAACCTTGCAATTCCAGGCCAGACAAAGTCCATTTGCCTGCACAAGGTCAAAGCGACTGTTAGTTCCCCAAATAAGCTGCACTCCACAGTCTTACAGGAACTCCATTCTTTGCTATCTGAATAGAGGTACAATGTGTTCAGGCAAAGCCTGGGCATTTCAATACACTGGAAGTGGCTACTTTCAGTCATTAAGCTTTGCCTGCAGTGTGCAGCATTACAGAGTGATCAAGTGTTTCCTTCTGCTGTTTTTCCACTGTTCAATAAAGCAATCCAAAGCAAACTGCCTCCACACCATTAAGCACAACAGAACCAACCACCATCTCCTGTGGTCCTGAGGTAGCTTATTAAAAAAGAATAGGTGCATTACAGCAGATAGTGAGACAGAGAGAAAGACAAACATTTTTATGAGACATCTTAAGGTGAACATTGAAATGTCTAGAGTCTAAATTTATTCATTTAGTTATTTCTGTGGTACTAAGGATTGAACTCAGAGCCTTGCATGTGCTAGGCAAGCCCTCTGCCACTGAGCCCTCTCCAAACCCTAGGACTTGGATTTAAATTTAAGCCTTATTAAGAGATAGCCAGAGAAGCTTCTCAGAATAGTGCCACAAGTTTTTTTAGATTGCAAAAGCACTGGAATATTTCAGAAACCCCCCCAGGGGTAATTTGGGGGGAAGATACTCCCTCTACACCTAAATACTCCCCATCACAGGTTGACACTTCCCACAGCACTGGAATCAGAGAGGATGAAGGCTGTGCACAGCCCAACATTCACCCTTATAATTTAATTTTAGAAAGTACAAGCAGCATAGCTAGTTGAATGTAGAAGGTACAACATCACCCACACTAGAAGTTTGATATCAAACTAATGAAAACCTTAATGCTACGATTTCCAAAGCACCTGTCTATGTGAAGGTACAAAGAACAGTTAGGTCCAGTACATGTTCATCTACACAAAGACACATAAGTAATGATATTTACAGTATTATAAACTACAAAAGACACATTTCTAAAATTCAAAAATTAATTAAATAATGTTATATTAGTGCACTCTTGTAAGTTATACTATTTTTATGATAGGGTTGTATCTCAAGTTCAAACAATTATTTTGGGAAAAGAGCAATATATATATATATATATATATATATATATATATATATATATATATATATTCATGTTTTCACTGTTTTTCTGAGTTTCCTAATGCATCAAATATGAATATGATCATTTAACTGGAGACAAACTTCAAGAAACTTTAGAAGCAAAAGTTGGTTGCAGAGAGCATAAAATTCAAAACCCTTTAGTAAATGAATGTGCATGTGCTCATCTGTATATAATTAGACCTTTGGTCGCACACCATATACTGTTAAGGTATAGGACTCTAATACCTGTTCCATGTGAGGCTAAAATATAGACATCCCACTGTGCCAGGCTCTGTGTACACAAGCTCTCCAATGCACAAACACATGGATTTTATCAGATCTTTTTTCAGTCATACTTGATTTTCATCTTCTTTCTTTCTTCTAAAAGATATTGAAGCACCTGCTTAGGTAGATGCAGAGACAGGAGCTCAGTCCTGTTGTGCAGTGCTGGCCCCAACCCCTTGACGCACTGAGATGAAGACTGAGACTGGGCACGGTGGCACACACCTGTAATCCCAGTGCTTAAGAGGCTGAAAACGGGGATCAGTATAAGTCCAATCTGTGTAGTGAGACCCTGTGGACCCTGTACTAAATATCAAAAAAAAGAAAAAAGAAAAAAAAGAAAAGGCTACTTGGGATGAAAGCATGATTGACTGAAAACTATGATAACTTGATGAATTTTACACTCTAATCTGAAGTACTTTTGTGTCATCATAAGAGAATTTATAGTGATGATAGTACAAATTTTAAAGTCTGGGTTTTATTTTTATTTTTATTTTTTATTCAGCACAAAGTCTCCCTACGCAGCTTGCACTCCTGTCACAGTGAGACAGTGACCCTCCTGTCTCGGCCTCCCCACCACTGGGATTGCAAGCATGCCCCCCCCCATGCTGGGTTCAGTCTGCAGCTTGGCTTCTGGGACCTGCACAGCATGTGGTACCAGCAACAGAACCTGGACACTTGCACTGGCCAGACAGGTGCTGAGGCTACTGGGCTGTCTCCCCAGCCAAGGTCTTAAATAAAAACATATAAAAGGTGAAAAACTTGGAAGGAAAAAAGACAAAATAATGTGAGTTCTGAAGAAATTTCTACAGAAATCTTTGCTCTATTAACTACATGGTTAATTACTCTCCTAAGAAAATGTCATGTGGAACTTTGAGAAAAGTACCATCATTTAATCATATTGGAAATACTTTAAATTTATTTTAATATTTATATAAGATTATATGAAATGTCAATTTATATTTTGAAAAAATACACACATTATTCCATCTACAACTTCTCAACTACATTTTTGATTCTTCAAATTTCGTAAAAGATTAATAAGATATTATACTTTAAGAGACATTGCATTTAACAGAAACGTATATTGTGTTATTTGTATATTGAATATGTACTTTATTATCACATAACATGATAAACTAGTGAAGATTTGATATTTAAAAGTAATATTTGCTTGAAGTCATGGCCAAAGCTTTTATAAATTAGCAGAAAAGTAAAATGAAATGGGTTACTGTAAAATCTACTTTTTCATTTGTTTTTGTCTTTATAGTAGGTTGTTTTTCCAAGCTAGCAGATAAATTTCTATTTAAGACATTTTGAAATTCATTCCACAAATGGGCAAGGAAAACAATTTTTGAAGTATAAGTGCCAATGATGAGGAAAACTATTAGCTTAAACAGTACTTTAAAATCCTTAAAATAATGATTTTTGGGACTCGCAGGTTAGCTCAGCTGCTTAAGCGCCTGCTCATGCAAAGGCAGTCAGGCACAGGATACAGTAGTTCGATCCCCACCTCCACCTGCCTTAGCACATCCACCCTTTAGGTAGCCTCAGCTAGACCCCCCTCAAAAAAACCTTCTAAAATAATAATGATTTTTGAGAAATTAAGCATTTATAATTACAGAGAATAGTATTTTTATATATGTTGCTTATATTTTATATCAAATAAGTTCCTTAGTTATGAAATAGTAATTGCTCTATAAACATGACAGTTTCAAAAAGTTTGCTTGCATGCAATTTCATATTTGCATGTGTACTCTAATTAATATGTCAGAAACAAAAAATATTTTTTCTTTTCTCAAGTAAGGTATAAATATATAAGAGAATCGCTTAGGTACCATGGCAATATAGCAGTGACTTAAAATAGATATTTATGAAAAATTTTTAACTGATACATAAAAATATTAGAATTATATCAGTTGTGTGTAATGTAATGTTTTAGTAAATTGTGTAAAGTTTCATTTAGCTTAAAATTTTATTTTTCTCACTTTAGGGAAGGTCTACATGGTGTGCAGGGTCTCCCTACTGTATGGGACTTGTGATCCGCCTGTTTACAGCCTGCCAAGAGCTGGGATTTCAGGCACAAGCCACCATGCTCTGTCTCAATGCACATTGGAGGCACCATAGGCCAGGATCAACCCCCCCCCCCGCCTGCTTGCAGGTACTTTAATCTGCTGAACTATTTGCCCAGCTCTAAAAATATCTGTTATCTGCCTTATCTACCATATATTCATAGTTAAAATTTTAAAATAATTTGTTTTAGCTTTTGAGTTGAATAGTACATTATTACTAGCTGCAGCCCTCCTCATATGGAATAGCAATATGGCTTGCTCCAAACTATAACTTGTACACTTTGAATAATCTTCCCACATGTCTACCTCCTCTGGCCCCTTTCTCATCTTCTGGTAAGTCATTCTGCTTTTGACATTTAGTGTTAACATTTGAGAGAGATAGTCCAGTTCTTGTCTTTTGGTTCTGGGCTGATTTTATTAATATAATACCATCAGTTCTATCAATGTTCTGCAAATAATGAAATATCACCCTTTTTATGACTGGATAATATTCCATTGTGTGCATACACTTCACTGTCTTTGCTCTTTCTTCAGTGGATGGTTACATATCTAGATGTTACAAATAATGTGGTAAAAAATTTCAATGTTGATGGCTCTTCAATATACTGATTTATTTTAGATTAAGATATCTCAGAACTTTAAGAGATGCATTGAGGTACATATTAAGGCTTTCCTTCTGCTCATTCAGTATAAAACACTCAATTTCTAAATACAGAAATGAATGTTCTTTTACATTGCTGACATTATTCTAGAAATGGTCCTTCAAAGTAAGAAATGTATTGCAATGAAAGGAATGAGGTTAAAGTCATTTAGAAAGAGGAAAAAGTAAGAAGGCAGAAAATATAAAAGAAAAATGAAAAAGTCCTATGCAAGAAATTCAGGTATATTTTCTTAGGGTTGGCAAACAGAATACTTATGGTATGACTAAGGGGTCCCATGGATGATAATGATGAACTACAGCAGGAAGAGGTCTGCCCTTCTGACTCGGTCTATCTGGTTATTCATTCACTTAACTTCAGACCTGCCCATCTGTGTTCAGTACTGCCATCGGTGAAGGATGGGAAAAAGGGAGAGGAGAAACCAAATGGCTGTGCCTTTGTGATACAATAGGCACATCTGGGGCTGTGTGTGTGTTTATGCATGACTGTACGTGCAACAAGTTTGCAGCTTGGTTTTCGGTGTGGATGATTGGGTATTCAGTCAATATATAAACTACTTTGAGTTTCTTTTTAGATTTTGTTGACTGGGTTCATTTCCTCTTGGGGAAATGTTGATTTCTTAATACTTTTAATATAGATTATGATAAAAAGTAGGGAGCTAATCTGAAACAAAAAATAAAATGTTTAAGACTCAGTAAGTTCATGTTCAGTAACATCCAGCATCCTAACTGCGTTAGCATTTGAGCTCTTCAAGGGTCAATGACATGAAAATGTGAACTACCTTAAATTTTCTTTTCAGTGTGTTCTAGTCAGATTTATAATTGATACAACAAATAGGGCAGTAGAGCCAGCTCCCTATATACAAACACAAAATTGATTGTAGTACCATGTGTTCATAAAATACATATGAAAGACACTCTCTCCTATAACATTAAAGCCTAATACCTTTAGGTATTAGGGTCACAGAGGCGACAGCAGTTCCTCCTAGATACCATGATGTTAGTGACACACACTGGCCTGATTGGGTTTTATGAATCAACTAATAACTTTGGAAAGAACAGTGGAAGCCTCTACCACCTCTGCACAGCAGTGCCCATTATTACACAACCTGTGTCCAATTTCCAGGTTCAGTCAACCATAGATGCCACAATAGAAACAAATTTCCTCTGCTGATTTAATTTCGTATGATGAAGCAACCATGAAATTTCACAACAGAATATTTAGAAAGACAATGAACAAGTTTTTACAAGATTTATGGATTCCATTAAGTACTAAATATTGAAACTATATATATATATATATATATATATAGTATATATATATATCACATAAAAATATGTAAAATTGACAATAATCATGCTATATTTTAAAATTAAACATAAAGAAATTCTTTAAATTTTTATAAAAATTTCTTTGAGGGAATATTTAACTATGCCAAAATAAATATCTTCAATGTAGAAGAATATATGAATTCTACTAACTAAAGATTTTTCCCCAAATGAAAGTCTTATACTATATTGGAAAAGGAAGAAGTGAATATAAAATTGCATGGTAACATTTGTAATAAATATGCCATGTGCCCTTAAAAATAAGGGCTGTTATTTTCTGTAATATGTACTGACTCCTAAATGTGGTGAGAGGAACAATGAAAACCTTCAAGGCAGAATGGTTTGGTGAAAGCCTTAAGACAGGGAAGAATTGTACAGTGTATTAGTGAAGAAAAAAGCGAAAAGATGAAAGAAAGAGGTTGTCACCTAAGTCAGGGGCACTCAGGGTCAGGCTGAAGAACTGAATCCAGAGCAACCAGGCCAGGAACCAAGAAAAGAAGTTACAGAAAATAATGCATGTGCTCCCTTCACCAGTGGGGAGGAACGTTTCACATCATCCATCAAATCATTGTGCTATACATCATAAATTTATGCAATTTATTTACCATTTAGGTTGATTAAAGTAAATCGGAGTAAACTAGGAAATTGAATCTGGACAAGCTTTGGGGGCAATAGCGTAAGCATTGAAACTTCTCTGACTAGTGAGTTCTGTGCCTATTTCCTGAGCTTAGGAAGGGATGCATTATAAGTAAGAAACAAAGGCATTAAATTCTGGATTTGTTACATTGAATTAGCGAAGAGAAAGCATTTGGTGCTGCACATTTATGGCACTTTACTATTTGATGTGCAAACAGCTGATTCTAATATTTTCTCATTATAGAAAAATGTCACATTCAGTTTTCTTTGTCACATCAGCAGAAGTTTTCTTGAAGCTAAAATTGGTTAGAAACATATCAACTTCTCAGAGAAACAAATGTGATCAATCAACATATAGCTTTTTATATAAGAATGCAATAAAGCATCACTAAAAATCACCCACTCTCCTAACATCTTACAATAACAAATTATCCTTAATGAGTTAAGAGAAACATCTTAGAACATGTGGTTATTAAGTCTGAATATTGATTTGAGTTTCCTCCTCAAGCAGGTACTTGGCTTTCAAAAGAGAAAAGCCGTGTGTTACAGGGCCCCATCAAAACTTGTTTCTCTCTCTTTTTTTTTTTTTGTTTTGCGCTAATGCACACTATTTATGATAAAATGGAAAACAGAAATTATGAAAAGATTCACAAAATGTGTCATGCATACTGGAGCAACGATTGAAGTTCATGTTCAATGCTAACAAATTATCACAACATATTAGTTTGGTGGGCACATTGTATTCTTAAGAAAACAAGCTTAATGTTGTGCTGCTCTATACTGTTAAGACCTAATCAAATGAAATTAAAGCTAAGTATCTTATCAGCAATAGTTCTGTCCTCCACCTGTCTCATTTTTAAAAAACGTATTTGGTTGTTACGGGGTCTCACCATGCAGCTCAGACTCATAGTGACCCTCCTGCCTTTACCCTCCCTAGCACACTACAGGTGTGTGTCACCACTCTGGACTCTGGCTGGCTTGGTCCACCCTGGGGCAGGGCTGGTGCCACATGTGGTGCCAGGATGGAACTACGGTCCCTGAGGATTGCCTGGGCTTGTCTAAGCAGGTGCTTTCACCCACCGAGCTATCTCGCCAGCCCCCACACAACCTCACTTCTACGAAGGCTCCATGTAAGAGCTCAGTCCATAATGGGCAATGGAAACCTCAAGTTCTCATGAGGAGCCACACCAATCCACTCTTTAATTTTTCCTACCCTGCCTTCCTACTTCCCATGGAGACAAGTAATTCTTACCAAAGAGGTAGAATTTGTCATTGTCTCATGAAAGTTAGTTCTCAGTGACGCAGTAAAAAGCCATTCCATAAGCGGCGTTTGGTTTAGGCCAAAGGGATGTCTTCCTCCACAAAAAGATTCACAACACATCCCATATTACCTCTCTGTTCATGTAAAGATCTCCAATCTAAAAGCTGCAAAGGGCAGCCAGCTCGAGATGCCGCCATTATGCTACTGGAGAAAGAATGAGAGGTATATATACAGTTGTAATAAAGCCCTCCTGCACAATTAAACTTGTGAGAAGGAAGCCTGGAGACTGCTGAGAGCAGGAATAGGTGGAAAAGGCTGCAGAGCAGGGAGCACAGCCACGCCCTTTCTGGCAGTGCAAATGCTGGGAGGTGACAGGCAGGAGGGACTTTGCTTGAGCCTAAGGGAGAAAATGAAACCTGGGGGCAGACTTGGTTTTGATCGCAAATCTGAGAGTGTTCCTGGAGAGAGTGGAGTGAACACCCAGTAAAGTGGCTTAATTACACAGGGTATTTCTGACTCACCTGTCTGTAAGACACTTACTTAGAATAATATTTGGGTAAAAGTAAATATGTAGTGTTTTCAAAATTAAAGAAGAAAGGGCCAGCCAAATGGCTCAGTGGATTAAAGCACCTGCAAGCAGGCGCACCTGGGAGTTCAATCCCTGGGCCTGCTGTGCTGTCCCCACCCCCCGGGGGGCACACTGAGATAATTGAGACTGGGTGCGGTCGCATGCACCTATAATCCCAGCTCTTGGGAGGCTGCAAACAGGCCAATCACTATGAGTCAGATCTAGTAGGGAGACTCTAAACACCCTGTAGACCCTTCCCTAAAAAAATAAAAATATAAAAGAATATTGGTAGCACTGTATATGCTATGAAATCAAATCTTGACAGCAAGACTTACTATGTGTTAGATCTAAAATATTGCACAATTCCACATTCAATGTGGGATTTTGGAAAACGGGTTGAATCAGGGTCACTATACTGGGGCCACTGGTGGAGTACGGCCTGGGCCACTCCAGAGCGAGGTCGCTGTGCAGGGAGCGGTGACTGGGCGCATGCTTTTGGAGGCGCGGTCTCTTGCTCTGGCTCCAGCTTTTGCTGTGACTCCCACCTTTAATGAAGGGAGCAGCTTCCCTCAGTCACGCCCTTACGATGTGCATTTGTGCTTTGGAGTCTGCCAGCCACGCACTGAGTCCGCCTTTGAACTGCAGGCACCTGGTGCTGTACCCTAGCAGCTGGAAATCCGCATGAGTGACCAAGGGTCTCCTTGCCCTGCTTTTTTGCTCATAATTGCAAATAATAATAAAAACTTAATACAGTATTTTAAATGTTAAATGTAAATGTAAGCATCAATATATACAAGAAATTAGGAACTGCTGATATGTATTTGTCTAAGCATTTAAATATACCTACAGATATTTTTAAAATCTATGCCAGTAAATCAATTTGTAAAAATATTTGTACAATAGGTCACATTTGCCTTTTCTTAGTTTTTTTTTCTTTTAAATATGCACGTGGTCTACTTCTGTTACACTGTTACCATTCTTTTGCATTAAATTATGCACTTTACATGAATTACAACAACCTATCTAACACTGTACACCCTTTCCCAAACTTGTTAATGATATAAAATGCCACAACCTCTGTAATATCCAATGATTCCAGCTATCACTTTGTGACCTATAAGATCTCATATATATATATGTTTATGAAAGTTCTTTGTAGAACCACAAACAACCAGATCAGCTTTTGTTCTCGGTCTATGTGTGAGTCCATCTGTCACACATGCTTCACTAGTGCCTCTAGTCTGTCTATAACCCTGATATTTGTTACTTGTGGAAGGGTGGAGGCTAACCAGGCCCACTCAGGGAGTAGCTGAAATAACCACCTCTGGCTTTGTAGCACCGGCCCCAGCTTCTCTAAATATTTTCTCTGTTCCTACTCTACTGTGGCATTTCTTCTTTTAAGGTTTACGTCTGAGGCTTCGTGTACGCCAGCAAGCACTTTCAACTTCGGCTGTGTTCCCTGCACATCTTGTCTTTGCTTCTGGAAGGAGCCCGCTTTTACTGAATTTCAAAACACAGACGACTGTTAAATTCCTTAGTTTTCTAAGTCCGGTTTCTCAAAAGCACAAAACTGTTGCTTAGGTGATACTGACCCTTTCAACTCTCAGCCACTTGTCCAAATCTGCAGTGTTGGCAATGACCAAGGTCTCCTTGATCTGATAGTTTTTCTGACAGCTAATAAGAAATAAAAAGCTAGAGCTCTTAGTTCAAATCCTAGAGGATAAGTACTCAGATTACTAGAACCACACTCACATATGGCAATTATTGGCAGGCTCTTTTAGGTGAGCATAGCATTATTTCCAAATCTCAGTGAATAATTCCTCAGTGATAAATAGGAACAATGAAGTATTATAAATGTATACCATTTTTTCTCTCTGGGCCATTATTACTTTTTTCAAATGGACTTTTAAATAATACATGCCAAAATATATACAATGCTACCAATATTCTAGATTTTTGCATATACTTGTTGCAGCCTCCAGGAGCATATTTCAGTTTGAGTTTCCATAAGATATTATAGATTTAATCTAGCAGAAGATAATGTTTATGCATGGAAGCACCATAACTAGGAGTTCCATAACACTGTGAGTAACACTGTAAGTGGCATTGATTCAATGCCACTTTAACTACACCTTCCAGCCCCTGGCATTTTCTTTCAGGAATCTGAGCATTCACACGACTGCTTATTGTGGCATTTATTACTGTAACATTAGAATTCAGTTTTCTATTTGGTGCATGTATTTATACTTCCAAATCTGCTGCTTTTTTGCCTTGATGTTTCTAAGGATCTGTTGTCTTCATCATTTGTCTTCATCTGCGACCTTTTCTGTTTGTTCACACTTGGTGATAAATGTCCTTTGATGTACGGTAATGAGCAAAGGAGAGGCATATCTTGTGGTGCTTCTGAAGGAAGATCACACATATACAAGAAGTGCTGTGCTCACATATTCCAGAGTTGACTTGAGAGGGTAGTATCAGAACTCACTGTAGAAGGGCCAGTGAGATAGCTCAGCAGATTAAGTGCCTGTTAAGGCAAGTGCATGGACTGCAGTTCGGTCCTCGGCACCACATGCTGTGCCAGTGCCTCTTGCCAGGCATACTGAGCTGACCAGAGTCTGGGCATGGTAGCACATGCATATAATCCCAGTGCTGGGGAGACTGAAAACAGGAAGATCATTACAAGTCTGAGCCGTGTTGAGAGGCCCTGTAACAACCAAATGCATTAAAAAAAAAAAAGAGTATATCACTTTACTGAACTCTGGGCACAGCTTGCCCATCCCAGTACATGCTTGCGTATGAGGGCATCCTTAGTTGGAAGGAGAGGCCTGTGTTCTCATTCTGACTGATCTTGTTTAGCCAAGTGCTGTGTAACATTGGGGAAGATTCTCCCAGACTGCACAGCTCAGGAGGGAGATGGAGACAGACCTGACACTCGCTCTTCTCCCACCTCACACACTGCTTCAATTAGCTCACTGCCCAGGCTCTTAATAGCAGTTAACAAATTGGTCATTGGTCAATTTAAGTTAGGATCTGTGTGCTTTTGATAACATTCAGCTCTGCATACATGTGTGGACAGAAGGGAAGCTGGGAACAGTGTCATAGGCACGTCACTTTTTCAGGGAGAAGAAGCAAAAGAAGCAAACATCGCCATGGCAAAACTCATCCTCTGTGTCATTCCTTCTTCTGCTTACTGTTGCATGTATGTGATTGACTTTTCAATAACCAAGATCACATTGATTCTATCATAAGATTCATTTTTCAGTTGTACTATCCAGACAAATTTAAAACAACTAGTTGTGGAGAAAGATTGCTACTTATACATGGACACAGTAGTTTCAGTGAATAGCAACACCTCACAGGTTCTAAAAATGCCCTTTTCAGATGTTGCCTGAGACTTCCAAATATTTTTATTGCGTGTATTGATACTTATGGTTGGAATACTAATAACTCACTTTTGCTAAGCAAGATTTGAAATAGAAGGATGATTGCACAAAAAATTAAAAACTATTTCCATGCAGCCCCTGGCTTAAAAGCATACAGCAGTATTGTTTTATATAAAATTCCATATCCCAGTCAAATAGGATTCTTCATTTATTTGGTACTGTTCTCCCAGGATGGAAAAAAGGAGTATGCAAAATTCATACTTGCAAAGTTCAGCGATTACATTAAAAAATATATTTTCCCTAAAGCAAAGATAATATTCCTATAGTCAGCTTTAGTTTCTTATCTCAAGCTCCCTTTTCTTTTGCTGTATTTCCATTCCTTTGTGTCAACTATAACTTGAAAATTAAACACCTTTTGGAGACCAGGGAATAGCACAGGATGAACACTATTCTGACCACAGCTGGAGGCCACTGAAACGCTTGCTGCATCAGATGAAGTGAAAGGCTTGGTCATCAGGGGAAGATGACAGCAGGGAGCTGGCACTTCCCACCCTCTGGACCCGACACTTTATTATTTGCTACTTGGATTCTTGTAAATGCATGTGTGTCTTTCCTCTAAATATTACTAATCAAAATTGTAATCTAAAATGAGGAGTAAAAGAAAAAGTCACTCTTTATGGAATTACACAAATTGTTACTTATCAAACTGTATCTTATTCTCAGAATTTTGAACATCTTGAATACAGTTGTTCCTCATGTACATACATTTTGCTGTAATACAAGAACTTATTTTAAAATCATGTATTGTATATATATATATATATATATACATAATTATGCATAACTTAAGTTTTTTCTACATGTGCTTATAGGAAGCATATTAACGAAAGATAATACAATATGAAACTCCTTTTTCAATATGTGACCTTTTGTAATTTTAACATGCTTGCGATATCCATGCTCCTATTCTAGATCATTATGGCTCTTCAAGGCTCTTGCCCTTTCAAACAGTAAATTCTTCAAAATGGGAAAATATGTTGTATATAGTATTGTATGCTAAATTTTCTGTCAGCAAATAATATATAATTCACATTAGTATTTATTCAAATGAGTTAATTAATTATAGGAATCCCTATATACCTATGGAGTAAGTGTCTGTGTCTGTGTGTGTGTGTGTGTGCATTTGTGCAATTATTTATACTATCTGGTACACAAACCACAAAGTCAACTTCTTTCTCAACCACAGTCAGCTGTCTGAATGTCCGTCTGTCTATTATCAGACTTTCTCTTATTCCCAAAAAATTGTACACTGAGTTATAATTCCATCAGTCTGTGCAACATCACCACTTATGAGTAAGGGTGGGCATGTGATTGTTGCATTTTGACTATAAAGATGTTTGAATATAATTAACACAGTATAAAGATTTATATGTGATGTTGAAAAGGTTTTAATATAGGTTCAATAAGAAAGTTCTTAACTAATATGAAGTCTTATGATATAATGTGGGGGACCACCTGAGCAGCTCTCCTTGAAAGAAAAGCGACTGTCTCCATTTTGACTGAGTCTGATCCTATTTCCTCATATTGTTATATAGAGAGCTGGCTAGGACTTCTGTTTATCCTTCAGTTGGCCTTGAGCAATGTGTATTGGTCTAGCTGAGGTGCTGGTGATAGTCTTTGAAGGTGGCATGTGAGTTTCCCTGGTAAGCCTGCTGCTCCTTAACGTGAGCCGGGTGGAGACAGGATGGTAGAGCTAATGCTCTGCGCTGCCAGCTGGGATTGAGCCTCGAAATAGAGGCTATGACTTCCTGGGGCTTGAAAGACTACATCAAAGCTGAAGCACTAGACTTCCCAAAACATTAAATACTATATAATGCAGATTGCTCTCTCTGCATATCCTCTCTGCATATGGCAGAGGTAAATGTAGGCCCCCTACCTAGCTCAGCTCACAGTAGTCACCTACTTCCTACAATTCTCAATCCTCAAGCCACTCCCTCACTAAATAAAAACCAGGTGAGGCCCGGGGTTGCGCTCTTGGTTCCGGAAAGCCATGTCATGGCAGGACTTAGAGCCCCTTGACTCCCCGATGATTAAAAATATAGTTTAGTTTCCTCATTTTCGCCATGGGCTTCATAGAAAGTGGTAGATTGGAATCAACTTGATGGGATTCCAATAACGTAACTTTGGGATTACAAATATTGGTTTCTTGGACTGAGACGAGGACCAGGAAGTGTCTTCTACAATATAACTCCATTATTTTCATTTTATGTATGTATATATTTACTCATTTATTTTTTGCAGTAGCAGGGAATGAAATCAGGACCCTGCACTTGCCAGGCAAGCACTTATTCTATCGAGCTATCTCCCTGGCCCTTCCATTATCTTTGAAGCCTTCTCTCTCTCTTTCTGTCTCTTTCTCTCTCTCTCTCTCTCTCTCTCTCTCTCTCTCTCTCTCTCTCTCTCTCTCTCTCTCTCTCTCTCTCTCTCTCTCTCTCTCTCTCTCTCTC
>PVKA01013777.1:0-54161 GCA_004027165.1 Ctenomys sociabilis | reverse complement strand
CACAAGTGGAGGGATGGTACGTTACAGACCATGTGGAGAACTCGCTGGACTACAAATTTATGAGGGAATTTTTGGAATACTTTTTGCGAAAAAGATAGCAATAAACAAACCAAAAACATTTCTTGTTGAACCTCAGTGAACTAGAAATGTAATTATATAGAAACTGTATTCCTCATGTGTTTTAATTAATGTAGCCTGTTAGCTTAAAGACTTGTTTCTGAACATGCATACCAGTAAGTCCTCTGGAGTACTGAGAAGGATCTTCCTCATGAGATCTTAGTAACAGCAATCATAGTTAGCCCTAGGGAATTTAAGTGAATGAAGGGGACCCTGAAGGTACAAATGCTCCTGCGGTTTACCATTTGGCTAAATGTGGCGACTTTTTATTAGGACTCTAGGACTTAGACCTTCTGGACATATGTTTACTCAGGGTACATTCAAGTAATTGTTACTACTTTTAAAAGACCAGTATTATTTGTTCTTCCCTGAGCCTTACTAATCAAGGCAGATTGGCATTTTATTTAGGAGCTGCTGACACGTACCTATTTCTTTTGCAGCCAAGGTGCTTTTTAAACTGGGTTCAGCACTGTCAGAAAGTTATTCACAGGAGTTGGTGATGGAGCCTGCTCCACCCACCTCTGTTCCCTTTCTATTTTGGTAGCATTTGCAACAAAGGAAACTTAAGTTAGTAAATTAGGGAAGGATCAAAGCTCTTATAAATGTGTGCCTCACTTTAGGTTGTGTAACTGATTAGACAGAGTGAGCCCCCTTTTCCTGTGGCACTGGGGTCTGGGGAAAATCTGTGTGAACTCAGCTGGGCCCAGTCGGATTTAGCTGTATTACAAAGAATCTATAAAGAATGCATGTGTCTATTCATATATATGTATATATATTTGTGCATGTTGGTGTGTATACATGGAACCAAATATATTTATATTATGTCCATATATAAAATTCTCAGGCCAAGGGAATTCAGAGGATCAAACATCAAGTTGGATTTTGATGGTGAGTGGAATCTGGGGAGAGTGATTGTGGGGTGAGCTGCTGGACAGTGACTGAAGGGCCTCCGTCAGCTTGGAGCACGTCAGGAGCTGGGGCAGTAAGGACTCCATCTTCTTTGCTGTCTGGGGCTGAAATCTTGCTTTGGCTGAACCTGCCTAGAAGCTGGAAGCAGCTTTGGGAGGTGGATGGCAGAGTCCCAAAGCAAAGGGAGATGCATCCTGTGTGTTACGCCTTTGCATGCGAGCAGCCACATTTGCAGGTCAAGAGGGAAAGCAAACTCTCAGATCTCCAGAATGGCAAAGCCAGGGGGCATCCAGCTTTATAGCCTTGGTCATAGAAGTGGGGTACTAGCATCAGCTGGGGGAACTTGTAGGAGATTCCCAGGCTCCATCTTGGAGTTCCTGAGGGAGAAGCTGGGGGAGGGGCCTAGCAGTCTGTCTTGGAAACCTGAAGAGTAGTGCTTGATCAAGATGGAAAACCACTGCTGATGTCTTTTGAGGTGCCGGAGATTTAGCATATGACATTTCCAGTAGTAGCATGCTTGTATATGCCCTTTCATATCAATCTATGGCTTGAAATTCTCCAGACCCGCCGCTTCCCTTTTTAGGATAGGCTGTCTTGGTAGAAAGGGAGTCATGGATTATATTTAGGCTGTGGGGGCCAGAACCCAGCACAGTGCATTCCTTATTTTCTGAGTTTTCCTCTCAGCTATGCAGGCAGCTGCAGATTTTGGAAGGTTGTTTTTGAAAAATAGATGCACTTGCTGCCTGTGCTGTTGTTGTTTTCCCGGTGCCTGGCAGTATTTGGTAAACAACTTGATTGCTGGGTCCTGGCTTCAGGGAACCACAGCTGCTCTTTCCAGCTCCCTGCAGACTTTTGTACCCAGCAGGGATTGCTCTGGGGAAAAATAAACAGGGGAGAACAAAACAAGAAAACATCACTGTTGTTTCATTGCTGTCTTTACCTGTTTTCCCTGAGATGTTTTGCAACCACAGGCCCTGAACTTTTGGTTCCCTTGCTCTAAAGAAAACAAGGCAGTACCCCTGGTGTAGTAGGGTTCTTTCTCTAGCTAGACAATGGCCCTTGGAGTAGCCACAGGCCTTGGAATGCCTTGGCAGGGACTTAGTGACCACTGCCAAAATGTATGCATTTTTAGATATGTAAATTAGAGAGGAAGGAAGCGTCATTCTTTCTAATGACCCCCAGAATGGTAATCTGGCTTTTCAAATCTCTAGGATAACAGATTGAATATGGCACAATTAATGCTTCAGCACTTCTTGGCTTTTCTGTAAAATATTTTAATGGGCTTTTAATTTATTGCAGCTCTTGATTAGCAGGTTTGAGGCAGGGTTGTAGGGCTTCCTGGGCCAATGTGTTCCTGAGCCATACTGAAGCAGAAAAGAACAAAGGCCGTCTGGTGTCTGCAGTGCCAGTCTCCTAGGCCTGGCCCTGGGTAGCTCATTGGTCCTTGAGGTGGTCAGATGGTAGCACAGCAGCTGTAAGACCTTCACTGGAGCCCATGGGGTATCTGGAAGAAATAGAGATTTCTGGAACCTGCCTGAGTGTCTCTGTGCTATGGAGGACAGGACTCTGCCTTTCAAGCTGGTGCTGCATGCCTGCTGTGCAGCCCATGGTCTTGGTGACGGATGCTGCTGCAGTGTGAATAGATGAGCCAGACGGGCTTCTGAAACCCTCTATTTTTAATTTTGAAACCTATATGTCCATTGTTTTACTAATGTATTACTTGGTGTTTACTTACACGTTCCTCCTTACTTTGGTTCTCCTTTCTTTTTTAAATCAAATAACTTCTCTCCTGAAATCAATTTTTTTTTGACCTGAAATAAGTCTTAGAATGTCCATATAGAAAAAATGATGAACTTCTTTTTGTCTGAGAAGCTCTTATTTCACCTTCAGTTTTGAAAGATAGTTTTTCTGAGTATTCAGTTTTAGGTAGACAGTTTCTGTCCCCAGGCTGTGTTCTGGATAATTTATATGGATATCTGTCTTTCTTTATTTTACTTGCTGTATTTTTCCTTTGTAGAGCTCAAAGCAGTTAAGTATTTTTGCTAGTTATAGAACTGCTCCGAGATGGAATTCAGTCCTGCCTCTTGGATTCTCAGCTAAACACACATCAAAACAAAACAAAAATATTCCACAAGCACCAGTGGTGACTGGTTTTTATTTTTGGATATGCCTGGTCACTTACTTTACTATATTAGACGTCAGGCAAAACAGCACTTACAGTCACACTCTCAGAGTGTTGCCTGACTGTTCACATCTGAGTTAGAAATTTGCCAGTGCTCTAATCCACGAGGAATATTGACCTCCTACAGAAATCTCCTGCTCTCTTTTCCACTGGCTGTCCTTGGCTGGTGATTTGCTTACCACACATGCCCATGCCTTCGTGTAGCTGTTCTGACTTTGTGCCATTATTTTCCTTTTCATCTCCCAATTTCTTACGCAACTTGCTCAAGTGCATTCTTCTGGGAAGCCCTCCTCTGTCCAGGTACCTGCTGTCTCCTTCCTGTGCTCCCTTGCACCACTCCCTTATGCCTCTGAACTGCTCTTGGAGGCAGAACTGGAGGCGGGGAGTAATCTTGGGAATACTGTGTTTCCAGTATTGCGAGTTGTTTTATACATAGAAACTATCAAAAAGTTAGGTGCCATCTTTGAAAAATTCTGAAATTCATGAAATGGAAATCTGGCTTACTGTCCTTGTCTGTAGAATTGGAGGCTTTTGACAACCAGAGAGTAGTGTGTTCTTCAGTGAGCCGGGGAAAGCAGGGTTCTCCAGTTCACCTCATTCCCTTCTTGTTCCTGCAACTTTACTGCAGCTAGCCCTCTTTGCCCATCTGCCTACCATCATGGCTTTCATTCAGAAAGGCTAAGTGTCTTCTGCAAGTCTCACAGCCACCACTGACTGAGCATGTGATGGAAAAAATTAAATTTCTTATGAGAACAAGCGTAGAGAGTCAAACTACTAGAATTTACTATGCTGCAGAGTTCAGTCTGTGCAGCTGATAATATGATATCTACTAGGAACTATGTTGTATGCATAGACTAAAATGAAATAATTGTCGTAAAATCCTTAAAATAGTCTTGCCCATAGTAATTTTTCAGTAAATGGCAATTATATTTTTACATATTGTTGAAGAAATGATTCTTTTAGTCTTTGATGCATTCACTGACTCTAAAAAGTTTTGTTGCCTGTCTGCTATGAGCCAGACCTTTTCCTGAAGTTTTGGAGTATAGTGATCAGCAAAAACGGAGTTCCTTTATTTAAATGAGCTTATTGTGTGTCAAGAAGTTAGGGGAATAGAAGAGGTTAAAGTTCGTAGATGATGCCAAGGGACCCCGAGGGAGCAAGTGGTGAGCTTGAGTTGAGACAGAGTTTAAGCAGGGGAAGATGAGGCTATGATGTGTTGCCTGTCTCCAGAACCCAGTAATGAGAAGAGCCCCTTGAGTAAGGTGTAGGTTCTGGCCTCTAGGGTGCAGGAGTCACAAGGACACAAGTATGAGGCAGGAAAACATCAGCTTTGGTGAAACAGACAGAAGCCAGTGGGTCTACTTTGTTTGTACTTAAGGATTGGGTTGGTGATGTGAGGTCATATTGATACAGGGAAAAGAAATTCCCAGCTTCAAAGGGTTGAGTTTGTGTTCTCTAACATTGAAAAATGAATTTTAGGAACAATGGAGGTTGAGAGAAGAATATATTTATTGAGGGGAAAAAAGCTTCTGTCCAAGAGAAGGACAGAAGGGGATGCTAAGGGTCCTGTCCTTTCTAAGGATTTTATAGAGCAGAACCAGCAGGGAAGATAAGTACAAGAAGAGGGAAAATTGGGAAATCCCAAAGAGGGCATGATGTGGGACAAAACTGTGGTCAACCAATAAGATTACAAACACCATTGCTCAGGTAAGATTGATTAAATTGGAATCAAATGGGGAAGCAAGTCGAGGAAATGAATACAGAATAAGAGCTTTTCCTGTAGGGGGTTGGGTTATTGACTCATTCTGGCTTTTTCAAGGTGATTGATGCCTAGTTAGAATATCATTCTCTGAGGTCCATCTGTAGGGAGGTGTGTGGGTGCATTTGTTTCATCTTTTGTTTTGGGATATGGCCCAGAGATGAGGTACCCCCCTCTCCATTTCTAACATATCCCATCTTCTGCACTGGGTCCTTTGAGCACCCAGCTCTGACTACCTGTAATATTTTTGTCTAACTCAACTGCCTACAACAATATCAAGTAGACAGTGACTGGATTGTGTAGGACCATGGAAAGAAGCTTGGATTTCATTCAGAAGATGGGGGACAAGTGAAGCCCATTTCATTTTGTTCTGTGACATAGACCGCACAGCTTTGGAGAGCCTCTTGTGGCCTTAAAAAATGCTTCTTGGGTCTCAAGGGTGTTTGGAGTGTGCTCACCTCATTGGAAATTGCTAGAAATGCAGAAGCTCAGGCTCTACTCCACAATTAAATCTGAGTTAGTGTCTTTGGGTAGGGTCCCCAGAGTATTTTGAAAATCTCTCCAAGTGATGCTCTATACACTGAAATTAAAGAAGCATTAGCCTCCATTTAGACAGATTTCCATAGGAGTTGGAGCTATGCTTTCTGGAGAGCAATGGAAGCCTTCCACAGGCACACAGTGAATGCTGCTAGCCACGGAAGGCCAGCTCATCAGCACCGGGCCCTAGAGCCAGTGTAAGAACCCTTAGGAGCAGTTGCAGCATTCTCTGTGCATAGTTGATGTTTGGTGTTTGTGACAGGTTAGCATGAGTGATTCAAGGTATGATCCTCTTTTTAATCAGGAAACTTCGAAGAAGCCAGAAGTTCCTTGACCACTGCATCCTATTGATCCCTGTGGAATTCATAACTATTTTAAGAAGGAAATAGGATAATTTTGGAGGAAAGTATCACAGTAGTTTCCTCTCTTACCAGTTTTAGCCTAAATTGTTATTTAAAAGTAATTTTATATCATTGGTATGAAAGTATTTATATCTTTTTCCTGTCCTCCAGAAAAGATCATTGCTTGATAGAAAGAATGTATTTCTCTGGGCAAGATTTGTGCGAATACCTGAAAATGAGGTTCATTTTTACCCCAAGTCCTTCTAATAGCATATGATAGTTTTATAGTGCTAAAGTATTTAAAATATGTGGTACAAAGTCCACAGTAAATAAGAGCCCTACTGTGTATGTATTCAAGTTAAGTGTACCTTTCGAAAACAGTATTTCCGGTCCTCTGTGGTAGCTCATGCTTGCTGCGTGACATACCCTCTTTGGAAAGGTGCTTTCCCCCACCTCTAGGTTCTATGTGTGTCTTGGTGTTTTTGAGTTTAAGGAAGTGGTGGTTTTACAAGTTATATCTTAGTTATGTGTAAAAAATGTTTTTATTTTGTAGTGTCCCAGGCACTTCTGCTGAAAATTCTGGTTTCTAAACAAAAAGTTTTGGCAATGGTGAGGGCTTCGATCCCTTCTTCGATTTGTCGTCAGCCATGAGTGGATGGATGTGATGCCTGCGAGCCCAAAGGGTGAGTGCACATTCGTGATTATTCACCTGAGACGTCCCAAAACAACCAGTCCATGAGTACAGTGTACCCGGAGGGTGAGAGGTTCTCCTCTGAAGGGCAGAATGTCTGACTTATGAACCACATGCACAACTGTTTTTTGTTTTTCATTATAGGGGAATTTGAACCCATGCCCTTTGACTGAGCTACATCTCAAGCTGTCTTCCACTTTTAAAATGTTGATACAAGTTTTTGCTAAGTTGCCCAGCCTGTGTTTGAATTTGTGATCCTCTTGCCTCAGCTTCTCAGAGTGCTGGGTTAACAAGCGTGTGCCATCAGGCCTGGAAAATCATGGCTTTAAGGAGCCTATCACAGCTGGGTGATGATATGAACCACAAAGTGGACCTACAATTACTTCATGTCAACTTTTGTAGACAGGGACAGTCTCATTTGTTCTTTGAGAGGATCCCATCCAAACATTTCATGTGGTAGGGCTTGTGAGAAAACACAAGGTTGGAGACTAGATTCTCAGAAGTATCCTAGGAATTTATTTCTATCATAGTTTGCTTGGTCAGGTTATACCCTGGAAGTTTGCAAGTCAGCTATAAGAGACATAATATTTTTCTGGTCTGAGTGTTTTTTTTATTTAGTTGTAGCTTTCTTGGCCCTCAAATCAGTGAGGCCCTTTAGCAGTGAGCCATCGTGACTTGTCCTTATCAGAAGCAATAATTGGTGGAGGCCAGGTGTTTTGAGTGAGAACTGTGACATATTCAGTGGTAGCTTTGTCATAGAAGGCACCACTTCATTTTAGGTTTTGTGTATTGAGTGACATTTAGTGGTAACAGCCATTGACATCAAATAAGTTCATGTTGTCTTAATGCAGTTCTAGTCAAAACACATTCTGCTTAGTGAAGAGAAATGTTGGAAGAAAAAGTCCCCAATATATTAGAAGTTGGGAGACTCAATACTTATCTGACATACAGAAAATTAGTCTTTCTCTTCTTTGATTTCTACTTAATATAAAAGCATATAGGTCAGAGAATCCTAGTCTGCCAGTAATGACAAAGCCCTTGAAATTGTCTAAGTTTCCTAAGTTTATAGTGGTCTTTCCAACAGCCCACCAGGGGGCTGAGTTAGGAGTGGATTCAGTTATTTGGTCTTCAATCAGTGATTTCTTTTTCTAGCTTATGTGATTTATAGCAATTAAGGCACCCAACCCATTTCAGTTTAGTCAACTTCTTCATATGATAATGAGGATAGTGTTGACTTTTGTGTACTCAAGTACACTATATATTTGGGCCAGACATTAAAACATTTTATACCTGGAGGTGATTTGGATCCCCTCCCTCCCAGTTCATAGACAAAAAAGGAACACTAGTAAAGCAACTAGCCCAGGTTTAATAACAGTGGTTGTTGGCTTTCAAGTTCACTTCCATGCAGACTACTTTGTTTCATAACTCTTTGTGCTTTTCATTTCATTCTTTTGGAGATAAGAAATGGAGGGAAAAAATGAAATCTTTTATCTTTGTCACAATACTCTCTCTTTTATTGGCCAGAGAGAAAGCAAATATCAAACAGAAACAGATGGGGTAAGGATTTCCACAGTGAAAAGAAATGGTCGATGGAACCGTGGGATGTTAAAGGTGTGGGAGATCTCAGATCGTTTATTTTACTCATGATCTTGGGCATGCCCATTGGTTCCCTCTCTTGCGCAGTTTGCCTGTGAATTCCAGTGCTGCACCGATGGGATAGGCTTTTGTGAATGGTCTGCAGATCAGTGAGCAGAGAGCATGTGTAAAAGAGTTTTATCTCTTGGATGGTGCAGGTGGTATTGAGAACAAAGCTCTAATTTATCTCATGTGCACATGAGAACTCATGGAAGTTTTTGGAATTTTATTGAAGTAGCACCACTCTAGATGGCCCCTCACTTCTGTCTTTTGTATCGAGAATCCGACTTTCTCACTGTTGTAAAACTTGGTGCATGAAATGTAACAAAACCACATGAATGGCTTTATTGAACGGTAGGCTCATCTTACTCATTAATTTTAGCCCGGTAAGGGCCACTATGGAAGGAATCAGTCTGAAGAACTATAATATACCTCTTTTGAAGAGAAATAGCACTTAGGTCTAATTGAATAGCATTATTTTCAAAGGAAGTATTTTAACTTTATCAGGCTGTAATAGATTTCCTTTTGCATATTTTTAATTGAAAGTTGAAGTTCATGAAATATACAAGCTGGAGCATGTGTTCTGATGGTTTATCCTCCTCCAGTTTTCCCCAGAGGATGGACTCTCTCTCCCTCTGTGCTGCCCTAATCTGGGCCTTCTAGGCCCTGTGCGTCTGATTGGTTGTTCAACTTTCTATTGTCAGAAATTCATTCACAGACCTGTGCCATTTATTTATTTATTTATTTAGTAGTTGAAGAAAATTTGACGTTGAAGAAACAGTCAGCAATACCTATTATGCGAAAAGCACAAAATAGCACATTTCAACATTCAGACTCAAATCCATCTTGATTCTTGAGACCTGTGCCTTTTGGAACTTTATAGTTTATTAAGTAACCAAGAAAAGTACCTGTTAATTGATATAGCCAATAATTTGGAGTCTTCAGGGTTGAAATAAATTCTTATTGTGAGTGTCACTGTTCTGTGGAAAATATTCTCTCTGTGGACTTGGTCAGTCAGAGGAGTTGGCAGCCAGAACAGCAGACTGCTTAACCAGGTGTAGGAAGAAACAGATACAAGATTTCCACGGACAAATTGTAATGGCAAAATAGGTGATGTACACAGTGTATGTTGGTGATAACTTGCTTGGGAAACAGGAAGCAGGGCACCCATGTACTTTGGTTCTTTAACACCACCCTTCACCAGGAGATTAGCAGAATCCCCTCTGGTTCCCCTGGTGCACAGCTGTGCTTGAAGTTGGTACCTATGTGATACACATCCTGGGATTCCAGTAGGGAAGAATGGTTGGGCATATTTCGTAGGTTTTTAGCCATAGTGTTATGAATAAATGTGACAGTAAATCTGGAGTTGCATAGACTGTTCCTGAGAAGAGTTGACTGAAGATGGTGAAGGTGCTGCCTTGTCAAGCTTTGCTATAGCATTGCATTGTCCCTTTTGATAAGCTGTCCCCTGCTGGTAGATTTGGTGTGAGGGTAGAAGTGTCATGTGGCATTGTGTCTGATTTGCCCGCAGCTGTTTTCTTTTATTGTGTGTAGTTTCTCTTTTGCTCTTTTCCACCATCATATTCTTAGTTTTTGATTTTCTCGAAGAGAAATATGGAAAAATACATGGTTTGCACATGAGACGTGGTAAGGGCAACTTTGGGGCTGCTAAGTCCATGCTTTTTAAATAAAACTTGAGAGTGGATTTTTTTGGTCATTGGTTTTGGGGCCCAGTTGTGGTCATGCATACTTATGGCAAAATGTGGGAGCTATTGGCCAGAATTCTGGACTAGAGTGCCGGCTGAGGTGTCTTCTGCCGCCCCGCACTGCATCCCATCAGTGGGCCAAGCCACTTTGTTGAACTTCAACTTCCAGCCCCTGAAATTTTGACTTTGAAAAGTAATTTTCACAATTTAATAAACTACACAATATGTTTTATAAGCTGGAGCGAATGATCTTAAGTATTTTGGTTTCTCTCATAACACAATGAACCTAATATTGGTAAAAATACAGATCCTCACTCACACCATAAAGAGAGGCTAGATTTAATAAGCAGTTATGAGTGCTGGCAGCTGCCTATCAGAGTGTATAACTCGAGCTCCAGTGTGTGAGACAGTGTCAACTTACATTTTCTCACTCAAGTATTTTCAAGGCATTTATTTTGCTTTTCTCTCCAATCCCTAAGCGAATGCAAGTAATGTAATTGGCTGAATATTTTCCATATAGCTAATTGGGTGGGGGCCAATGGTGGAAACCATTGTGTGGCTTGATGAAGATCAGAAATGAGTGGGACATTTATGTGGAGGTAATGGAATATGTTAGTAACACAACACAAAGATTCGGGAGGGTAAGGAGTGTCCACTCCTCCCTGCACAGGCGACGGTTGAGATTCAGAGATGACCAAGGAGCTTCTGCCTGCTCCTGTGTCCCTCGTAGCAGTGGCCAGCCAGCATCTGTGTTAGATTTCCTTTTATGTTCTCCAGACAGAACTGTAAGGCATGTTAATGAATTATTCCATTTGTCAATTAAAAAAACCCACCAACTACTACTGTAAGATTAAATTCCAATTAGAAGACTGAATTTAATTCAGAAGCTATAACATTGTTTTAATGAATTCTGTTGGAGGTGACAGTTTATGTGAGATAAATTTATATGGGGTTGGTAGATATAAATTCATTGGATAATGTTAAACATGTTACTTCATATATATTAGCTGTGAAATTTATTTCTTTTCTAGTTATGTCCCCAAGGAGGTAAAGTCGCACGGAAATACATATCTTCAAAGAAAGAACCCTTTCTGTCCTTTCTGATACTCGCCTAAAACAGCCTTTTCTCACTTTTATTAAAAAAATCTGTTAAATTTCTGCATTAGCTGAATTTATGATTCTTGGTGTATGCTATTTATAAAATTGAACATAGGTTTTATGATATAGGAAATTAGTCTAGAAATGAGAATATGGTCCAACTTTGTAATAAAGGTAATCTGCATTTATATTGCAGATATTTTCCATCCCTCTTTAAGCCCTTTATGGGATTATACACGCATTTTCTGGACAGCAATTCACTGTAGAGTAAACTTTTAACATATTGGGCAGGCTTTTGTTCCCATGACACTTGCACAGAGCATCAAGCCTTTCACCTAAATCAGGGGTGGCAAAACATTCTTGACACACTTTCAGTTTTGTCATTCTCTCACCCCATTCTCCGCGCCTCTGGTAGACCTCATTAATGGATCACATTCTCTCGTCCGCTGACTAATATGGCCACAGACTTACCGTTCTGAGAGGGACACCGCAGTGCTCGAGGATTTCGAGGGGTCTTTCTAGTTTCTCTTTGTATACCCAGTGCTTATCCCCTTACAAAGCATGTAGTCATTAACAAGGTTCCTACTTGTTCTGTTAATCATACTCCCATACACAAGCAATTTTGGCAATGATAGCTTTGTGTGATGATTAGATATTTGATAACATATTTATTGTGTTTGTCTGGTAGATTATTTTCTAATCTTTGGGGTTTGCTATTGTGTGTTTGAAGCATTACAGCATTATAGTTTTATTTTGCTTTTCAATTTTTATGAAAAGACACAAAAGAGATTATTCTTGCTCTCTGTTTACCTCTGCACCAGCCCAAAGTGCAATACGGTGAGGAAGTGGTGGCGTGAGAACCAAACCCAGACTTTCACTGTGCCAGCCCCGCGTCTTTCTTGAAGGGAAGGGCACCCACATGTGTCTGGTGCTGACCGATGCGGGGCAGGTTTCTCACAATTCCCTTTTGCATATTAATCATGGTTTTTATCATTGCCCCAAAGAAACAATACCAAGGAGGAAAACATTCAGCTGTTATATTTTAAATGCTATCTTCCATGATGCAAAATTCTAGGAACTTAAGACTATATAGCATGTTATTTTCAAAAAATACAGTTTTCTGTTGACTTGGTTTGAGTTCTGCTGTGTAGCTAAGAGAAGGAAATTTCCATGCAGTGTGTAAGCACGCTGCTGTGATGCCTGTTGAGAGTTGCCATCATTTTAATTCCTTCCTGAAGAAAAATGGGCAATTAGCACATTTAAGCTATCATTTAGTTAATGTACATTTTAATTTCTTTTCAGTATGCTGTGTATTACTATTTTTTGTGTTGGTTAGGGTAAGCAAATTTCTGGAAAGTGACTGGGTATAGGTGTGCCTGCGTAACCTCTTGGCCGGTGTTCACAGGGCAATTGGTTGACCTTAGTCAAGAGTGACAAAATGAATAGGGCCAGGCCGTGGTGCGGTGTCGTAGTGACCCCCAGGTCCCCTTTCTGCTGGGTCCTCTGAAGTTCCATCTAATGGATTTGCATAGGCTCAGATGAAATCTTTTGATCCCTCCTGTATTCTCTGAAATTTTAGTAATGTTTGTAACAAATAATCGTAAAAGCTATATTCATTAGGCATTTATTTTTCCCGATACTGGTTTAGGGATCACATCCATTATCTCATTTAGTCCAACAGTACCACTGTGCTCTGGATGTCATTGTTCTGGATTTATTGTTGAGACAGGAGCTCAGTGCTCGAGCCACTGTTCAAGATCACAGAGCAAGTGTTAGAGGTGGGTTTTAACCCCAGTGGGGCCGGTTTCAAAGCTTTGATCCTGGCCGTGAGGACTTGGCATGTCCCCATCTTCAAATAGATTCCACAGTTCTCTAAGGTCCTTTTATTTTATTGCAGCAGAGAAGATTTTGTAGTTTATACTTGTCTTTATGAAAGAAATGGAATCTAACTCACTTAAAACTGCAGCTTAATCCACAGACAGGATTTTTATAGAACCAGTGATATAAAAGGGAATGGCTTCTTCCAAAATTCTTTTTTAAAATATTCCTCACTTACTGGCTTTTTTTTTCCCCTCAGTACAAAATTCTCCCTGGATTGTGCCACTGGGCTCTGCACTGCACACTTCCTCTCATTTTTTTCTTAAGTACAGATGCTCCCGGTGGTGGCACCGAATCCTGTCCCAGGCCCTGTGAGATAGCTTTTATGCCTTGACCTCAGGAGCAGAGCCGTGCAGGGCTGCCACACCAGCTGCCTGAAAGAATGGATGCAGGCAGGGAAACCTTAACTTCTGGGTCCATCTGACCAGGGCAAGAGAAAGGTGGGGAGGCCTGGTGCTGTCACTTCACCAGGTCACCTAGGTCCCTTGTCTGTGGACTGCAGAGACTTTTGCCCTTTTAGGATAAACTTTCAAGCCAGTGACCAGATGACTGACTTCAAATAAGTTTTGTGGTATTATTATACCTTTGAATAGTAGGATTATTCAGGTATTATTAAGGGGAGTTTTTTTCTGTAGTTTAGAAAGTTACATCTTAAATTATATAAGAGTGAAATGATTATGATGATATCTTCTACAGATTGTCAGGAAGGAAGAAAAAATGGGATGTAACTGTAGTAGTTATAGAATCTGGCTGGTAGCTCTAGCAGGGTTCACTAGCTTCTCTACTTTTCAATCTTTTGAAAACTTGTGTCATTAAAGGGTATGCATGTGTGTGTGAGCATGTGTGTGGTGTGAGTGCGTGTGTGTGTGTGCGTGCCTGTGTGTGGCCTCACCCAGCGCACTGACCCCTGGGTACTTAGTAAGGAAGCCCGGCATTACAGGTGCTGGCGCTGGGGCCTAGCCTGGAGTTCTGTTCTGGACAGCGTGGATACAGTGGCATCACTTGACATATGTTCCCTCACAGGGCTGAGAAATGATGATAGAGGAGATAACTGGGTGCATGTGACAGGCCAGTAGCTGTGGCATGTATGTGAGAGGTTCACCCTTTAATCCTCTTATGGGCAGTTTTGGAGAAGAGTAGAAGAGACCTGAGCCCAGGGCCCATCCGATTTTTCTCTACACTTCCAGATCCTTGAGGCTGTGCTTTTAGAGTGCAGACAGCCTGGAAAACATGCTGAGTACTGACTCTAGGCCCATAGCCAGACACAGGATGCCTGGCTAGGGCTAAGTGGGTCCCTGAAGTAGAGCAGGTAGCTTCAGGTGTCACTAAGTGTACTCCATACAGGGTAGGCCCCGCAACAAATTGATACTTTCTGACCAACCTTTTTGTTAACTTTTTTTTTTTTTTGGTACCAGGAATCAAACTCAGGGCCTTGCATTTGCTTGGGAGGAACTACACCACTGAGCTATCTCCCTGGCCCATGAGAGCTTTATAAACATTGCATTTAAATTATTTGCAACTTGTATTTTAACCTTGCTGAGATATTTCTAAATATCGTTTAACCAGAAATATCAAGCCTATGACAGGGAATGCTACGTGGTGAATAACATTTGAAGTTTATATGAGGCTTAGAAGGGTGCTTTTTGTAATTAAAAAACATTTTAAAAATCAGTATTAGAGTTTTTACATTGATGTGTGAGAGAGAATTCTGTCATGGAAGTGTATGAGAGCTGACAAGTGTAAATATGCATCTCGACAGCTTCAGGAAACGTGTATTATTTACTGATCAATGAGTGTCTCCTCTGGAGCCACTGTGCTCGGTCGTTTCCTGCCAGTCTCTCTGTGCTGTTATCATCAGTCTATGGATATGCATATTAAAATACAAGAAAGTTATTGTGCATGTGTGGCAGCAGCTTTTTAATTGTTAATAATGTTGCTGCTTTAAAAAGATTTCAGGCTAGTTTACTCTTAGGATGGTTCACAGTCTGCACAACTGCATGAGAAATTAGGGGAACCAAAACTCGGCCTGTGGAAAATCAGGCCGGAATGGTACTGAGGGTGGGCGTCTGTGTCTCCAGTCTGCGCCCCAGTTATCAAAGGAAGAGCTGTTCGTCTGGTCCTGGGGCTGGGGATGTGGAGTTTCCTTACTGTCTTTTTTCCAAGTACTGTGGGTTTTTTTTTTTTAACTTTTGTAATTAAAAAAAAAAAGTTTGCATATGTACATGCTGATGTGAGACTTAGACTTCTCTTTATCAAGGATAAACAAACTACTTCTAGAAACCACTAGAGACTTTAGAGTTTTGAGCCACCTGGTCTGCTAGCACTGTTCCTCTCTGTCACTTTTGCCCTCACAGTGTGTAGCACTCTGGGCCCTATGTAAATATATGGGTGTTGGGTGTGTTTCAGCAAAATTTATCCACACAGAATAAAATTGGAAGTTCATACAGTTTTTCCTGTGTCAGTAAAGAGTGGTATTGCTTTTGTTTTTGTCACCTATAAGTGCAAAATCTGTCTTTAGCTTGTGGTGGCAACTTGGTGTTGGGCTGTGGGCTCTTGGTTTGCCAAGAGGACATGGTATCACATGGTGGCCAGGGTGCAGGTCTTGTGCTGTCGTAGCTCCCTGCCCTTGGACTTGATGGCCAGCTCTTCTGATCGAATGACAGTGTCACCAGCTTTTGTCTAATTCTTACCTTGGGACAGGCTGTCCTCTGCATTTATGGACTTAGAATTAATTTTACTGAACTCTCCTCTACTCCTACATGTGATCAAAGAGAAATATACAACTGGAAGTTAGGCTTGGAATGAAAGAGGAACTGAAGGGAAGTCCAGGTGTAGGAAGAAGGTGGACTCTTGAATAGTGCTGTAGGGTCTGTATCTTCTTCAAGAACAGTGCTTTAAAAATGTGTATCTCACTGGAGGGATTGAAAGTGAATTTCTTAGGAGACAAAAGTGAATATTTTGACAAAGGAAAGAGTTGTATATTAATACATTTGTTATACATTAAATATGTAGCAAAAATAGAATTGCCACATCAAGTCTAGGTTTCTGAGATAATATTGCCTAAAATGCAAAAGAGAGAAAAATAGAGATTTTGTCTAAGCCCAGCCACAATTCACAGCCTGACTCTTAAGGATGATACTGAGTGTGTGGGAAGTTTTCTTCTGAATGTCCCTGTCATTAGCATTTGGGGCAGGGGAGTGAAGGGTAGGTGTACCATGCACACAGTCTATTGGTGTCCTATGAAGAATCTTCTAGAGAACAAGATTGTTCAGAAAGGAGCACACACCTTGACAGAGGGTGCCTCAAATCAGAGTCCTGTTTCTTTTTTTCGCTGGACATTTTGATCTTTCATGTTGTGAACAGGTGCAGAAGTCAAGAGAGGGGAAATGGGGAAAAGTGAATTTGTTGAGGGAGGCACTTCCATAAAACAAAAACCAAAAGAGAAAGCAGCCTTAGCTGAGGAAAGGCCTGTAGAGATGGTGGTGAGTGGGCCCAGATCTCCAGGAAGCCTGGCTGTGAAGGATGACGGAAACAGCAATGGAAAGGAGGGTCTTAAATGTATAGGAGAGAATCTGGAGGACTATTTCTTTCTCCAGATTGTGCTAAAACTGAATTAAACATAAGGGGAAAGAGTTTGTGGTTGTCATCAAGCCAGCACTCATGAATCAAGGCATTGTTACTGTAGTTGGGAAACAAACATCCGGAAAAGATGAACCTTTATGAAGCAAATATTGTGTTTTCATGTAAACGTCCATTGTAATAAAAAAAGGTAGGATGTGGGAGAGAGAATACACAAAGGGAGAAGTGTGTTGGAAGCTTTCAAAGGGCTTGTCAGGTTTTGCTAAATGAAAGATAAATGTATTTCAGACTCAGAGTTGCACCATAGCACCTTTACTGTGTAATCAGCAGCTGCGTGTGGTGATTGAGAACACAGGAGGGCTGGACAGCTTGGGTTTGAATCCTGCTTGTTCCAGTCACTAACAGTATAATCTAGGGTAAGTCACATCCCTCTGTGCCTCAGTTTCTTCGCTTTCAAAATGTAAATAGTAAAGAACAATGTAAACAGTAGTAACACCTAACTTTTAGGTGATTATGGATTTGTTTACATGCATGAGCTTGTCTAAAGCATTAGGAAAGAGCTGGCACATGGTAACTTTTCGAAAATAACAGTTAGATAGTAGTCTTGACTGAAATAAAAATTGTGGTTTGCAATCATTGCAGCCAGTTTTCCATTCTTTCTCTAGAGTATATGGCATTGAATTTTATGTGCACACGTGCATCTGCACATATCATATGTATGCGGGGACCCCCAGACAGTCTTCATCCAAAGGAGGAGTGATGCTCAGGACTCCCCAAGTATCTTGGGCTTCCGGCTTTGAGATAGGATTGCTGCTACATGCGTGTCCAAGCATATCCAAACTGTGTTTGAGTGAAATGCTGGGGATGATCAACTTGTGTCTTCGAAGAGAAGCATGATGTATCTCTGGTAAAATTATAGGGTTGGACAGATAGCTCAGTGGACTAAAACGCCTGTTTGGGCCAGGAAATTTGGTCCCCCATGTGCTGTGCCAACCCCACCCCTGGGGTGTGCTGAGATGGCAATTGAGACTGAGTGTGGTGGCACGCACCTACAATTTCAGTGCTTGGGAGGCTGGAAACAGGAGAATCACTGAGTCAGTATATGCAGGGAGACCCTGTAGACTCAGTAGACCCTGTACCAAATACATTAAAAAGTAAAAACAAACAAAAAATACCGATAGGGCTAGGAGGCACTCAAATCTACCACCCTTGGACTTTCTAGTCAGTCAGTTGGTTTGATATTTTGGGATTCAAAATAGTCCACGTCCTCTGAATGACAGCGCAGGGATAACGAGAAGACTCCTCCTGCATGACGGGCCGCACTACCACCGCCCCTCTCTCGCATTGGTTTGCAGTGTCCTGTGGCCACTGTGGTTGCTGTCCACAGGCCTCACAGCCGCTGGATCGGACTTTGCGTGCGTGTCCACACTTGTGCATATTATCACTTAAAGGTGCTTCCTTCAGAAAAAGAACTGTCTTTATCATTTAGAAATGAAATGTTTTGACTTTTCCTAACCCACTTCCTAAATTTTAAATCTGGGAAGTTGGCACATAACTGCTGCTGAAGAATTACAAATCTTCCCTTGAAACCCAGTTTGCTGGAATAGGCTTCTCTTTGTTTCAAACCAGGTAAGTGTGTGGAAGTCACATCGTAACCATGAGTCTGGTACCTGTGGCGGGAGCTTATGGGGTGCCAGATCCTCTGCTCAATTTCTCACCATTTTTTTTCAGTCATTTAATCCTCATGACTGTGAGTCTCTTACTGTTTTTTTATCCTATTTTTAGATGACAGAAGTAGTGCCAGGGTGAGGTTGGAGACTTGGGTTGGAAAAGCTCAAGAGAATGATTTTTTGGTAAACGTGATAAAGATCATTCATCCATATATCCTTAATTAATATAATTCCTTTGTTCTGCCCAAGAAATTTTATAGTCTGTTTATATCTTTTGCTTTGTCCTTTGCTTTAATGCATGGAAATTGTATTAAGTAACATAAAAAATGACACCTTCCATAATATTCTATATTTATACCAGTGAAATAATTAACACTAATTATTTTTAAAGACATTGCTATATTCGGTGTGCCAGAGCCCTCTCTCCCCTGAAATTGGGACCCTCCACTTTATTTTCTTCCAGCTTTCCCCAAGTGACTCTCCTCCCCTACCCACCCATTCCAGCAAGACTCCCAGATAGAAAGCCAATCACAATGTTATCAGCAATCGAAAGATTTCAAAATAGTTCTCGGGCCTGGGTATCTTGAAGGATGGCTGGGTGCCTTCTGAGAGACTTAGCACATTTCCTGAACATGGAGCCTCACCATGGCAACAGCCATGTCACGTGCCACGTTGGTGCCACGTGTAAGGTGCTGCCACAGCTCATCCCAGGTTGAATGTCTGTGACTCATTGTTTCCACTGACACAGTGACTACTGTAACTTGCAGTTGGAAGGTTCTCTGGTTTTCAGTGCCATTAATGCAGACTGACGCCCATGGCACACGAAGGGCTCAGGGAAGGGAAGTGTAAATAAGTAAGTGTGTGCTGTAAACATTGCCTTCATTAGCTTTGCACAGAAATACTTGTTCATCAGTCAATCTCCTTGCCACTTGCATTCTCTTTTTTTTTTTTAAAGCATATTTTGTTGGTAACACCTTGGAAGCTTGAAAATGATTTTTATTTTTAATCATAGTTGTACCCACTTCCACTTGGCAAACTTCATGCGAGAGAGTTCATGGTGGCCCCTTTTTAGTATTTATTTATATTCTTTGCATGTGGCAGATTCACTGATGAAGGCATGATTCTGGGAATTTTTTTTCTCATTGTGGAATATGTAGAATACATAAATCAGATGGGTGGCATTCTGTGTCCACTGCTCATGGACGGGCCTGAAGGTGATGTTATTTCGGAGGTCCAGAATGGGTAGTATTTTAACATATTTTAATTTTTGAGTGATTCAGTGAGCGATTAAAAAAAGTGATGTGGGATCTGGAAGACATTAAAGAGATGTCAAGGACAGACAGATTTTGATTTGTAGCCTAATGAAATGTTTTGCCAACTTTTAGAGATTTTTTTGAGAGTAGAACTTTAATCATTTGCTTGTGTTTCTGGCATGGTAAGGTTATTCCTGTTTCTGTTATATGATGAATCCAAAGTGAAAATGGGATAATTTTTAATTAGCAAAATTATAAAACCATTTGCAGCCAAATGTTTCATGTCTTGTATAAACTGTGATATTTCACATTTTACTTTAATCATTTTAGGAAATTTCATTCTGAAGATCTATTTCAGTTGGAACTATATACAAATTCTCAATATTAGAAATTACTTTATAATATTCTTTTCCAATATTGTTTGAATAAACAACATTCTGTCTTGCTTTATTTAGGAGGTGTCATGTTTACTTCAGTTGGATTTAGCACTGATATGGAATCCTGCATTATGAAGGCAAGGTTAAATATCACAAGAGGAGTGGTGTGAGAGGGTTGGAAATGTCTCCCTAACTTCGTGCTGGGTGGCTTTTGTACAGTGCAGAAATGCTTTTGTTGAGGTTCCCTATCTAATTATTTGAGTCAGAATGGTGTATTTTACTTTGCATTATGTAAAGATGAATGAAAAATTATTTCAAAGTATATTTATTAAGGAAATAAGAATAATGAGCCAAATCATGGCAGCCTACACACAATTTCCAGAGTTTCATTTTATGGTGCTTCTGTTGCATTTGATTAGGAGAATTTTACATTTTCTCGGAGCCTAGTAGATCCATGCTTCATAAATGAGAGAGTTCCATGAAATGGAGAAGGCATTTGAGAATCCAGAGTCGGGGTAGCCAGCTAGACTGGGACACTTCCACCGCCTGCCTTGAACTTCACTTTGGCTGGATGCTTGAGAGAAATGCCGACGTTATGCTGTCGCTGTTGGTTCCCCTGTGGGATGCTACATCACACCCTCCCATTGCATCCTTGCTACAGAAGGAAAATAGTGGAACTGTCGTAGTCAGAGGAAGCAGTTTCTGCAGCTCAAGACTATGTACAAAGACCCTTCGCTTTAGACATTTGTCTTCCAAAACTGTAGATGTTTCTTACCAGGAGCAAGAGGGAAAATGAGAAAAGTATCAATAAATATCCCTCAGGCAGAGTAATTTCTTAATGAAGCATTTGCTTAAGGCTTAGGGTTCCTAGGAGTGTCATAGACCTACTGATTTATTGTTCAACAGTAAGACCAAAGGACAAGAATCTTTGTGTAAAAACACAGACGATCTGATTAACAAATGCTAGTTTTGTCGAGAATTTAAAGAGGCAATTATAGTTTGTTTTTTTTTTTAATTGGCATATGTTTACAAAATAATTACGTTCATCTTGGGGAATTGTTATATATACATATCAAATCTTAATCATTTTTACTTCATCTCCCCCCTTTCCACTTTCCTTTCTCCCTGCTTCCTTCGATCTCCTTTTCTTCTCCACAAAGCCTATGTCCCTCATTTTTTATTTTCCTCCTAAAATTATTTATATTTTGGATTTCTCATGGTAGAAGCCATGTGATGCTGGATTTTCCATATTTCATTTATTTCATTTAGCATTATGCTTTCAACATACATACATTGGCAGTTATAGTTTGGGAGGTGAAAACCGTAGACATCATATAAGAATTTCTTGGAAGTATCTAGCTCTGGTGGAAACCGTGCATATAGAAATAAATATAGCCAACCTAGTGGCATTATTAGTTTTCTAAAAAGAGAATCAGGTAAGAGTTTCTTTATGAAATTTCTTTTTGACAGGACACAGCAATATGGTAATCTAGAATTATACTTTTCAATACCTGGCACTATGGCTGTCAGGCATATGAACTATGATTTTGTGGCTATTCTCTTTTTTACTTTTTTATATTCATTTTGTTGAGAAAGAAGTAGCAATAAGACAGTTTCAAAACAGGGTAGTAGGACAGTTACAATGATTAATATATTGCATATTGTTGTCTTTGTAGTAGTTAAGGCTTTTCTTACTGAAATAGTCCAAGTGTAGAATTCACACTAGATTTTTTTTTTTTTTTTTTTTTTTTGGTCTTTTTGAGACAGGGTCTCATTATGCAGTTCAGGCTGGCCTTAAGCTCACTTTGTAGCTCAGGCTGGTCTTGAACTTACAACAATCCTCCTGCCTCAGCTGTACACAGGGGAGATACCATGATCACACTAGATTTTAAAGACACTAATCATGTGTTATAGTGATAAAATTGTGTTAACGACACACATCATTTAAAGGCAGGCATGATGGCACATGCCTGCTATCCTAGATCCTCTGGAGGCTGAGGAAGGAAGATTTCAAGTCTAAGGCTAACTTGGACAACTTGGGGAGACCCTTTTTCAAAATAAAAGTTGAAAAAGAAGACTGGTCATGTAGCTCAGTGGATGAGTGCACACTTAGTGTATCTGAGCCCCTGGGTGTGATCCTGAGCATTGCATACAAAAGAAAATTAAAATAATTTTATTTTTTAGAGTTGTAATGTCTGTTAGAAAATTTATTTTATTTTATTTTATTTTTTTATGTCTTTTTGAGACAAGGTCTCACTATGCAGTTCAGGATGGCCTTAAGCTCACTTTGTAGCTCAAGCTGGTCTTGAACTCACAGTAGTCCTCCTGCCTCAGCCTCCCAAGTGCTGGGATTACAGGCATGCGCCACCACGCCCGGCTCTGTTAGAAAATTTAAATGACATGCATGGTTCACTTTATGTTTCTGTTGGACAACACTGTCACAGAACGTGTTTCTGTAACTAGGAATCTTCAAGGATTTTTTACTTAAAAAATGGTTACAAATATTGCTCGCTGAACGAATTCATCTTGCATAAGTGTAGCACAGCAGTCCGTCATTCCTCTTGGATTATCATCTGCTTGTGCAGAGACCCCCTTTCCGTTATTTCCGCATGTTCTGTGCCTCTTAGTGTCCTCTCGTTGCACAGTCGAACACTCCACATGCTAGTGATATATGACATTGAATGAGATCAAATGACCTATTTTTTAAAAAGTTTTTTTCCTAGACTGGCCAGATAGCTCAGTAGATTGTAAAGTGCCTGCTTAGTCAGACACGGGCTGGGAGTTCCATCCCTGAGTCTGCTGTGCCAGCCCCAACCCCGGGCTTGCTGATATGGTGATTGAGACTGGGTGTGGTGGCACGCGCCTGTAGTCCCAGCCCTTGGGAGGCTGTGAGCAGGAGGATCACTCCAAGTCTGATCTACGCAGTGAGACCCTGTAGACCCTGTCCTAAATACAAAACTAAGTAAGTAAGTAAGTAAATAAAGTTGTTTTCTAGTTTGTCACATGGAGCTGTGCATCATAGACTGGGATGTGCTCATAATTAGAATTACTCTGAGTAGTAAGGCTCTCCCTGAATCACATGTACCTCTAGAAAGACATTTTTCCCCTTGGAAATTTTGGTAGGAAAAGAAATTAATTTTACATTTTAAATGTCCAAATTGATGCTGGTATGTAGGCGATTGAATGCTTGCATGACGCTTCCTGTGTACGTAGGTCCCCTTTGATTTGTGCTTCCAGCCCCTTCCTTCCTCATGCATTGACACTTACCACCCTTCCCCTCCTCCCATTTCATTCAGATGAAATGTTTAAGATAAGTTCCTTTAGGTACTAATTATTGGCTTTAAAAAGACCATAGCTACCCCCTCATGGAAAATTTTAATAGTGAAGCTTGGCCATTTTTGTTTCACACAAATGCTGGGTGGCTCTCACTGACAGGAAGCAGAGAACCCCTGGCCACTGTGGGAAGCAGGGGGTAGCTGCAGAAGAGAGGAAAAGGCTGGAGCTGGGGCAAGGCAGTTGGGGAGTTTGAGGAAGTGGATTATCCTGACTGTCAAGTCTAAACTGAGTACAGTTAGCATCAGACCTCATTATGGGCAAAACAGTTAACTTGCCTTCCCCTCACCTCTGTTTTCTCAAGTGGGCTTCCTGTTGGAGCTCCAGGCTGGCTTCAGAGTTGCAATGCTGGGTCAAAGAAGAGGTTGAAAGCAGGTGGACCCAATATCCATAGTAAGAGCTGCAGAATATAATTTAAGATGACAAATAGAAAATGGTGTGTGCTTTTCACCCTTGTACTGAACCCTCTTGGGCCAATTTGCTTTTCATTTCTCTTATCAGTCATTTGTGTGTGGGTTTGTGCTTCGTGTTCCTCAGGTATGAACAATTTTCTATTTTCAGCTTTGAAAATCCAGTCTCTCCCTTTCAGGAATAATGTGCCACGATTAAGTGGAAGAATTGGAGTGATCCAGAGTAGGATGATCCTGTGGCGGTAAACAAAAACCTGACAAAAAAGTATGTCCTCCACAAAATAAGTCTTTCACACTTACAGCTCCTCCCCTAGCAAAAAATATGACCCTCAAGCCCGCAAAGCACACAATCCATAATGAAAAACAATAAAACTTACATTCTAACATGTACTTGTAGTGACTCACTGACTTTATAATAAAGTATAAATGTAATTACATCTGCACATCTCCTGCCATTAGGCAAACTGGAGAGGAGTAAAGGAGAGCTCCGCTAATAGGGTTGTGGAACAAATTCAGATAAATCTTAAAACTTGGGAGTTTGCTGTACCTCTTCCATGGCCTGGTCAAACGGAACCGCTTTGAGTCTGTGGAAAGGGGCTGCTGGCATTTGGCTCATCTGGCAGCTTCCTAGGGCTTTATTTCTGGGCTCCAGTGGTACGATTCTGATGGAACCGATGACTCACAAAAGTAGCACAGGAATAGAACACGTGAGTCCTTGGTGGTGTGTCTTTAGGGGTGAGCCATCCTTTTTACCTTTTTTCTTCCCCATCGGTTGCATATTCTAACTTGTGTGTATGCAGTAAATAAAACCTGGGCCCATTTTGCCTTTGGATCTTAAAGAGTTGAACATTACTGTTAAAGCTTTGGCTAAGGGACCTGCACTAATTTTGAGTACTAGGTGGAAAAGGCTAAAGTTTTAGATTCAAATCTTAAATACACTGGATAATTACTGGTGAGATACCACATTTTTGGATTATAATGAGCACAGGAAAGACTTTTAAAATGTGACCTAATGTCATCAGTTTACCTTAGTCATTTTTTACTGGTCTATTCCTTTATAACAGTTGTCAAGGTTTATTTTAAAAACATGTGTCAAGGGCCAGCAAGATAGCTCAATGGGCTAAGTGCCTGCTTAGGCAAGCACAGGGACAGGGCAGGGTTCCATCCGCAGCACCACATACCGCACTGGCCCTGACCCTGTCCCTGGGCGCACTGAGCTGAGAGCAGGCATGGTGGTGCAGGCCTGTAATCCCAGCACTGGGGAGGCTGAAAACAGGAGGATCACTAGGAGTCCGAGCTTCAAAGTGAGACCCTGTACTAAATATGTAAATAAACAAAAACAAAAGCATGTGTCTGTATCTGCGTCTGCATCTGTAGTACTGTGGGGGATGGTTAGCATTTCCCTCTGGGCTTCACGTTTCATATAAATGTAGACGTGGCAGCTTTTAAAACTACCTCCTGGTTCAGAGAAACATCCAGAAAATAGTTGTTGAATCAGTGTTATATATGAGCAAACAATGACAACAAAGATGAGGATGACAGCTGAGAGTGTGAGGCGGGGTGCTGGGGCTTGAGTGAGACCAGGGCCTTGTGCATGCTTGGCAGGTGCTCTGGGCAGCCCACACTGCCAAGTAGTTATCGTTTTAATGTAGAGTCTCTGTGAATTGCTGTATGGGGATTCTCCCGCAGTTTCTTAGGTGGTCGCTTTAACTGCTCCCATTGTAGAAGCAGGAAGCAGACACTTAGGAAGGGCCAGAATTGTGGTCATGGGGCTGTGAGTACCTCCCAGACCCACTGCTACCTGCTTCTGGAATTGATGCTATGCTGTCCTGGCCCCTGGGCATGCTGTGCCTGCCTAGAAACTGGGCATGGGTGGCACATAGATGTCTGTGATCCCAGCACTGGGGAGACTGAGACAGGAGGATCATTAGGAGTCTGAGATGCGTGGTGAGACCCTGTACCAAATCAGTCAGTCAGTCAATCAATCAATCTTGTGGTATTCGACACTACAAGATCTCCCTGCAAGACTCTTTCTATGCTATTGATTCAACAGCACTTCTCTGGGCAGTACTGGGAGGCATTTTCTAAGGGAAACTCACCAGTATGTGAGAAATCATTTAAAGGAAGAGAAATTTCTTATAAATACTACTGCTAGTAGTAGGAACACTCATTCCCTTTTGTGTGTATTAGGTATTCTGCTAAGCTTATATGTTAACATTCATTTTTGTCTATCAACTCTAGAAAGACATTTTTTTAATGAAGACTTTTTTTATTCCTGTATTACAACAAGAGAACTGAGGCTGAGGAAGGTTAAAGAGAGGTTAACTGACTTTAGGTTACACAGCTAGACTGTAGAAGAAAATAAGTTAGTAAATAACTTTGGAGATTATTTCTGATGACCACTAGGAGGTAGGGCCTCAGAATATCCTTCTTAGAGTCTTCCGAGCCTTTCAATTTAAAAAAATCGTAGTATTCTGGAATTGGAAGGCAGTAGGAGATAGAGATTGCCACCCGGGAGCTTACAGACGTCTCTGTTGACCCCACAGAGGCCAGTCCTATGATGCAGACAGGGAGCTACCTGGAGGTGTTGCTTTGGTTTTCATCTACCTGCCTGTGACCACAGAATGTGAGGGGCTGTGGATAAAGTGCTGTATAGCATCCATGTGCAGAATTCACATGGGGAGCTGATATTTGAGAAAGTTCCAGTGAACAGTCTGGCTTTTGGTTGATGTTGGTCTGCAGCTTTCATGGTTGTTAGCTCTCTGGCTCTGGGTTTTGGCTTTTGTTGCTTTTTCTCCCTCATTGCATTTAGCAAGAGAATAGATACTCTAATATCATAATCAAAACCTGTTTGAGATTTCATAATTACCAGTCGATAATTAATCTGAATTTCGGTGTGTGCTAAGTCACTTAGTAGATGTTATTTTCTTCTCCGTATTCCCATTTGAATCCCAGGAATGACTCAAAGCAATTCGCTTCTTTCCTCAATTAAAATGGAAACAGTCTTGCAGTGGTTCCTTTGAGGTAGGCTGACTTTACAAGAAGGTGGCTTAGAAGGGCCTGGCTTTCTGGGAAAGAGATTAAACTATAGAATGGGCCTAACTGTATGTTTTAAAAATGCTGACATATTTTGTTGATGCTGGCTATTTTATTTGATTGCTCTCTGTTCCGAAGTCTTCTCCTCCTTTTTCCTTCTTTGAAATCTGTTGGTTACTATGGAAACAGTGTTGTTTTGGGTTTGGGTGGAGCAGTATCTACAAATGCAGTATAAAGTCATTTATAAAATGGGTTAATATTTATTCTGGCTGGGCATATATGGAACTTGATGTAATGATAATCATGATCACACATGCAGAATAAATTTGCACTTTTATTGTTATTTTTTTAGTCTGTCTAAATGTGTGCAGCTTTACTTGGAACGCATTGTCATTTCCTCTCTGATTTGTATATTGCCATTTAAAAGCCAACACCCAGTGCTGGTGGAATGGCTCTGAGTTAGAAGGATTCACAGGCTTGGGCCTGATTGGCATTCCGGAGAGGGAGTCCTAGGATACCTCTCTGTGTCCTGACCAGCCTGCTCCTTCCAGATCCTTTTTGTCTTTCAAATCTTCACTAATGTAGACTTGTCTGGTGCCTCCCTGTCCCCATTTATGCTTGTGTCAGCAGTGAAGTGTTGTCACTAAAAACCTCACATGATTCAGGGAGGATTAATGGGAATGTGGTGAAAGATTAAGGACTGGTGACTTGTCCAGGCCCCAGATGGAGGACAAGTGCACAGTAGGTATTTGGGAAAGGTTCCAGAGGAGATCCATGGGAATGACGAGGTTGATCTTTGTAGAAATGTTAAAGGAAGGGGGACAGCATGACACCCACACGCTCAGCCCTCTGTGTGTGCAAGTGGTGGCGTTTCACTACGTGTGCGTGGTAGAAGTGATGGTAGGGAGGGGCAGTTCCCCTCTGCTCCTTTGAAAGAGCCATGGTAAGGAATGCCAAGTTAGGTAGAGGAGCCTATGCTGCCTCTGGGTCATGAGAGACCACGGGAAGAGTCTTATGATGGCCAGAGTCCACTAGAGGACAGTCACAAATTAAGACACACATGGGGCCTTCTCTTTTATCTTGCCAGTTGGGTATTGTTAACATAGGCATGTGGTTGCTGGTTTGCAAATGTTTTTGAAATCAGGCAATGAATTAACAGTATCAAGGAAACTTCTTACAGGCTCCTAAGTTTATATTCTCTTGTTGAGATCCAACCTTACAAATTCATTTTTAAATATTTAGCTCTCTAAAAATAAGCACAAAAATTAAAAAAAAAAACTTTTCCTCTTAGGGCCAAATATCCTAGCTTGCAGCAACTGCTGGTGTTCTGTGTAAAATCAGGTATTGGGATATAAAATGTGACTGGTCTATGTCTCTCTGTGGTACCTCAAGTAATGTTGGGTCTGTTTTTCAAAGTCACCCAACTCAGGAATGTCTGAATAGCTCATGAATGCACTTGGAAAATACCACAGTTGAAAGAGTCTTCAAGGTGGTAGCATCAGTGCTTCTCCAAGAGAGGATCCCATACCTTAGAACTCCATCAGGTACTGATGGAGAGGCCTACCTGTCTTTGTGGTAACTTCTTTGTCAGGGTGAGAATCACTGGTCTCTACCATCTCTCTGCTGTTGGAATATTAGCATATTCATGTAAAGTTTTGGGCTAATTGGTCAGCTGTGTCATTGTTGGAAGGACCTGTTAGTTATCATGGCAAAGGAAAAAGACAGCTGTTTAGCTGTAAGTTGCCCTGTCTTCTAAAGATATTTCTTCCCCTACTGTAAGAACAGCAATAACGTGGCTCATGACTTCACCTTGAGCAAACCTGAGGAGGAAAAGACCTTATGAGAAGGGGTCAGTGCCTCATGGGGTAATATATTAAATCACTTCATTGGTGATTGCATTTTGGGGGGGCTCTGTCTGTCTTTTCACCCACTCACCTACCCCTACATCCTTTGATCCTTCCACCCAGCAGTTCTTTGATGTCCCACTTTCTTCCAGAGCAGAAGGAAGTCATTGCCATCCTCTAAACAATACTGGCATCGTATTTTTTCTCTTCCTTAAACTCAGGCAAGCTATAGGGCCCCCAAGCCCGTGTACCCAGTCACTTCCTTAACATTGTTCTCTTTTGTGTTTTTGGCCTTGGACTTTTCTAACTCTCCAGCCCATTAAATTCTGCCTCAGTAACAACGTTCATTAAGTTGTGAAGACAAACAAAGTACGTCCAAGGATAAGTGTCACTTGAGCAGCACAGATGCCACCATCCCTTCCGTTGTGTGTACGCTAGGGTTGGTACCTGTGTTGGTACTCTTGTGGAGTTGTGTGCTTGAGGGAAGGCAGATGCATCCCTGCCCTGGCCTTGCAGATGGTTGGCTGTATCTTTTTACCTTTTCCTGGGATTCTCCACAGTGGTGCCCTGGTACCCACACTAAGCTGACCCACTGTTGCACTCCACCTCCGCTGTGTCCTGTTTTTTTTCTACACCCATCACCCAATCTGTTTTCTCAATGGGAGAGGAAAGAAAAAAAAAAGAAAGAACTCCCTCTGAAAACAATCCAATCCGATCAGATTCGCATTGCATAATAAGTGCTTGTTTGGACATTGCTTGGACTGTCATTTTAGCAAGAATCTTCTGTTTGATTAAATAGCTTCTCTGTTATGTATTGAACAAAATGAAATGTATGTCATAACAGATATAACTAGATGATGACAACTTTTCTTGACTGTGAATTTCATTAAAGATATACATTTGTGTTGTATCCCTTTGAATGACAGAAGTTGACAAATAGCTATGGAAAGTTGTTTCCTGGAGAAAAGTTAGCAGCTCTCCTCAGTTTAGCTTTTCCATACCCCAAAACAAAAAGGAGGGCAGGCCAGAAGAGCACGAAATGGAGGGTGGGACCAAGTGGGGGTCTGGGTGGGATAAGCAAAGTCATCACACTGGGAAGGTCCAGGGCAGGCTGAGGATGAGCTGGCATCTCTCTTTGACAGGTAACTGTGCAAACTTGTTCATAGTTGTCAGTTTTATAAATGTTTGGCTTTACAGCTGAGCATGTTGCTTGGCTGGGTGAAAGGAAAGGTTTGCTGTTTTCTTCATTCACCCTTTGAACACTGCAGTGGAGCCAGGTGCAATCCTGCCCTCCTGGAGCTCAGTGTGAGTAATGAATGGCTGGACATCTGACGCAGAGGCTCCTGGGGTCTGTTCCTGGGGTCTGCGCTGATAGTATGGCTCCACCTTCAGACAGCAGGCTCTGCTTTGGACTGTGTCGTGGGATCCCTTAGCTGCTGCGTAGAGAGGTGGGTTTGCTCAGCACCTGCCTCTCCATTTTCATAGCCTGCAGGACAGGACAGTTCCAGCCATGCCCTCTGCTAGGTGCTTACCTGCAGGAACTCAGTGACTCCCCACATGTAGTGCAAAACCAGATGAGCATTGCTCCTCATTGTTCCCCATTGATAAGAGAATTAATGTTTATTTGTAGAATGAGTCCTTGGAGATTATGTAAGAGTGGGGCAGGGAGGCAGTTGCTTCATGAGTCCCCTGCTTGGCCTGAGGCATATAGTCAAGGGTTGGGGCTTTTCCCAGGAGGGACTGCAGAGCAGAGGGAGGAGAGGCCAGTTCAGGCCCCCACCCCACCCCTACTCCAGCTGGGGGCTGTGGGAAATCCAGAATTGAAGCTGTTCCTGGCACTGCACATGGAGCAGGGCTGTTTTGGAAGAACCAGGTGTGGAGGGCGTGGTGTTGTTTGGCGTTTTGATTTCCCAGCTCTCAGGAGCCCAAGGCACCCTTGCTCCCAAGCCTATCCCCTGAGGAGGCTGGGCATAGAACAGTAGTAACTTGGCCTCCAGTTCACCCTCACTCTTCCCAGGGGAGCACTCTGACTTCCAGGGGCTCCTTGGGGGTATTTGCAGCTTCTCTCTTTGGAGGCTGCTGACCTTGGCACTCAGCCCTGAGCCCCACACTCAGGTGAGCAGGGCTTCCCCAGGGATGCTGCTTGCCTGCACTTCTCTGTAGCCCCGTAAGCAGTCACCTTGATTTCTTACACAGATATCCTGTTCACAGATTGGTGAACTGAGCACCCCATCTTTGTAAACATAGCTGCTTGATACCACCTCAGAATCCTGTCAGCCAGAATCCCCTTCCCCTTTCACTGATGCTCTCCTGCTTGCTGTCTCCAATGCTTTCACCGTTAGGAAGTTTATGCTCCTGTAGCGCCTGTTCTAGGTCCTAGCAGCCCGTGAGTGAGGGTCATTAGGCCCAGTTCTCTTGGGGAAGGGGAACTCAATGTCACTATTCTTGTCTGAATGGCTCCTGAGGTGATGAGTGTCCCCAGGCCAGCCTTGCCTGAGCTGGGTGCTGGACTGCCTAAAACAGAGTCCTCTTTTTCACAGCCTTTTCACAGGCTGCTGTGTTAGTGAGCTCTCAAGGCCAGGCAGGTGTGGCTGCATCACTGGGGGAGGAGAAGTAGCTTGAGGTTGATCAGATTCTGGACTTCAGGGCAAGGACTTTGATTTATTTGGGGTGATGAGAGGGGCTTATGGCACTGGGAGGTGGTAAACCCTGGAGCTGGAGAGGAGGCCCAGGGTGACCAGATTGCTGAGCTCAAGTCAGGAGTATATATGTGGGGTTCTTGATCTGGATGAACCAAAGGAAGCTCCATCTCTTTGAGGTAACACACATGTTGGAGGTGGTGTTGGTTTGACTTCGGCAAGTCACTTCGGCAAGGGACTGTGGAATATGATGAAACTGAGGGAAGTCCAGATTTCTGAGGCAGCTGAAATGATTTCCCCCTCTCTCACATCTTAGTTGATTTTAAAATCCCATGGAGGATTTGGCTGAAGACACTTGGTGAAATTTTAGCTTTGCACAAATGGGTTCTCATGGATTATATTCTGTTTTAGAAAGTTAAGTGGTGACTGCAGCCTCCTAGCAGCAGTGTTTTCCTGTATAGCCAGCCTGTCATGAGAAACGTGACCTTGGGAGGCCGCATGCACCTCAGGAAAGCCCAGAGCACTCCGGAAGGCAGGTGGAAGGTGTTGTTTGAAGTGAACCATATTTTATTTTTCTCAAGACATTCTTGAGCTGATTCTGTGACATGAACATCTAAACAGAGTAACCAGATGCCAACTGCTTGACTGAAATAGGTTTATACATTCTTCTCCTATCCACCCTTTCAAACAGAATGGTAAATAGTTCGTTTCCAGGCAAATAACATTCCCATTTTTTTTTTGTCCTGACGGGTCTTAATTTCACAAGCAAGTTGCTTTATCCAGTAGTGCATTAGCGAAGTGTTCCTGATTTTATGCAGTGAGTGTTGACATATAGTTCTATGGGGCCTCTGCCTTGATTTCCCACCCCTCCTGGTGAGCTGTAGAAGTGGATGCTTGGCTTCAGGCACAGAGAGCCCAGGTGTACGGCTCGGCCTAGTGTGCATTCCGGTGGTCTTGATGCCCCGCTCCGGCTCAGAGGAGGGCAGGCTGCTCTGAGGAGAAGAGCAGCTTGGTTTCAGCCACTCTGCTGTGTTGGGTAGAGGGGTCACTATGCCGTGGTAGTGCCAGGGTCCTGTGGTCAGTCTTGTAAGTGTGGTGCCCGTGCTCGGCAGTGCCTACCCTGCCTCTGCCGCGTGTGTCGCACAGGCCCTGTAACTCATCAACCTGTGTTTTTAGCTATGATGTTAGTCTGCCTCTTTACGTGGAATGAGAATAAGATCCATCAGCCCACTTTATTCTAATATGAAACAAAAGCCATTGTGACTGAAATAGAGAGTTCTGTATGACTCACAGCACCATAAAATATGCTTTGTACATGGAGTTCCAAAGAGATTTATAACTTTTAGGCACCATTTTAGTATAGCTAGTACTGATTAAACTCAGTTGAAGATAAAAGTAACCCACCCCCTTCCCTCAGGAGAGAACAGCTTCCAAGCACTTCGGTTCAAAGTCCAAGCTCCTGGATGAAGCTATTTTGTTTGTCTTTGTTGTAGTCATAACAGCACCTCCCCCCCTTCCCCACCCGGGCTCCTCCTCACTGTCAGAGGCACCATGATCAGGGCACTGTTTGAAGGGAATGTGATTTAATTCTCCATATCATTCTTTTAACTAGAGACAGTGTAAAATCAAATTTGGCTCAGCTTGCATGGGTGTCATTTAGAATGATGGATTCTCCCAACTACAGATGACTGTATAGTGTAAAGCTTTAATTTTCTCCATTTTATTTAGGTTAACTATGTCTGTTGAAATGAGAGCATTGTTGACCCTATGTATTTCAGCTAGGCAAGCGTTGCCCTCTTTTGGTAGAGACTTGAAGAAATGAATGAAACTTCAGCTTTTAAAGTATTATTTGTGACCCTAAAACACTCAGGGCTCTATACCCTAGATAGATAGCTCACTAGTATCAAGAAGATTGAACTTGATGTGCTGTTTAAGGACCCGCAAGCCTGTTACCTTGCTGCTTAGGTTTTTTGGCCAAGAAGGCCGTGACAAATTAAGCTAATCAGCTTTTGTTTCTTATGAAATTGAGATCAGTTTAATGCACTGATTACTTATGCCTCTGAAGTCATGTATGGTCTTTATGTGTATGTTTTGCCTTTCTTCAAAATACTGAAAACCAAATGTTTCATTTTAGTAGTACTTGAATTGGAGGCTAAAATAATTTTATTCTGAATGGAATATTTTCCTTGCAATGCTGAAATTTAAAATTAAAATCTATGTTACATGGAGGATATAGGATGAGGAGCAAGATTGCCTTTTGATTATGTGTTTGTCACACTTACACAAATCTTTATTACCTGGCATAGAAAAAATTCTATGTGGTGAAGAACTAGAGAGATCCCTGTATCCCCTCATCATTCCTATAGAGAATTTTTATACCTTGTTCAGTATTTAAATACTTTTTAGCTGCTAGGTGTCCATCTGTGTACCCGTTTTGGGTCTCTACACTAGTAGACGAGGTGCGACCTTGTTACTAGCTTTGTTTATACATCTGTCAGGACAATATGTTATCTTTCCTTAAAAATGCAAATGTGCTCTTGCGATACAGAGCTCTTCAGTCAGTAAATAAATTGAGGTAAAGACTGTACCTAATACCCATTTAATTTAAATTCATTTTATAAGCATAAAGACGCCTTTTAAGAGAAGCTTTAATTCCTACTAGCACCTTGATTTGTGGTTGCCATGGAGAATCAAATCTGTCATTTGACAAGAAAAGTCACCCATTTATGACAGCACTTTATCTTGTCTCTCCAGGGGAAGAAAATGTCAAAAGTGAGAGCAGAAAAAAATAAAGCCTTGAAACACCAGAATTTCTTGATTTCATTTTTATTATTCAGCTATCATATCCTTTCTGATAATAGCAACTTGGTGAAAATAAATAATGTTCCTACAGTAAAATCAAATATTTCCTATTGGAATGGACAAGGTCCTTTGTGACTGTCACTGCTGTGAAGTCTGGCAAGAAATAGTGTTATTAGATAAACCTACGGTGCCCAAATCCCATTTTCTTTTCATTATAGTGTCAAAATAATTACACCTGTGTAATTTGGGTAAGAAATTGCAGAATAAGTAAAATGGTCCATTGCAAGAGATTGCTTTACGCTTGTGTTCTTTTCTGGGTGGGGTTTCTACCAGCTAAAGAAATAAATGCTGGGGAAGGTGTTTTCATTTGAATAAAGATGTAGAGTAGGTATTCCGTACTATTTGCTAAATGGATCGGTGAATGCTGTATTCTGTGGCTTTCTCCACATCCCTGTCAGAAGTAAAAACACAAATCAGAAATAAAAACGCGCAAAGACTATTCCACCTCATCATGAACTGTGATATTACAGATTCACACACTTCAACAGTATTTTAAAATATACTTCATTTGAACTGATGTTTGTTTCAGCTTTTGAAAATGGGGTTTGTTCCCTGAGAGACTAAAAATATTTAAAGTTCTGACCCAGGGTGATTCTTCATCGTTTGACATGGATCTGGGCAGCTTGGGTGTGAGCGCTGTGTCTCGGATCATGTGCACCTTGGAGGGTGTCTGCCCTGCCCGCCTGCTTTCCTCATGGTGAATTTTTTTTTTTTTTTGAGATTTGCATCACATTAAACAAAAAACGTTGGCATTCTGCTCAGATAAGCACATGAAAATAATCTGAGCTACATCCTTCTCGAGGGGCAGTGTTTTCGAGTGTTGGAGCACTACAGAGCAGGATGGGGTTCAGAAGCAAAGTAATCTTGTATCAGTGAGATAGCGTGTAGTAGCAAGCCCTGTAGTACAGGCTTAGCCTGGCTGGTAGGGGAGCAGACTGCAGGAACTGTTGTGCCTCCTCTCTGAGATCACGAAGATGGACAGAAAAGAAAAGGTTGAACTCTCATTTTCCTAAAATCGGTGCCCAGTGGTGCTGGAGTTGTCACAGCCAGTATTGGTTGGGATGTGCTGGGAAGGACCCTGTGACATAGCAGCTCTTATCCTGAGCCCAGCTCAGGGGTTGGGAAACAGGGTGTTCCCCAAAAAGAAGAAAGTAGGGAGGAGTGGGTAAGACTTGTAGGCAAACAAGCCTACGAAGCAACATCAATAGAATGTGTTCCCAGGCCAATCTTTGGATCGGCTTGACCGAGCACGTCAGGCAAACTGCGTGTTCTTACTCAGTGGTTGAGCTGTTTCTCTAGCATTTGTGTGCACGGCAGAGCGAGTTTACTGGAATGTAGACAGGGCACACTAAACTATGCTCTGTAGAGATGGGCATGAATTAGGAGCCAGCGAAAGTGCTGGCATTCTGAATTAGTATTCCCTTGTTATTTACACTCACAACCCGGGTCTTCCTTCTCTGATACAGTTGTTGCTTTCGTTTTGTGGGGGAGGAGATGGAGATATGAATCATTCCCCTCCACAGGACCTAGATCTTGGCTGCGGTTTCTGAGGATGTTTGATGTATGTACCCAGCAGTCATGGAGAATATGTTTGATATTTTGGTGAAAAGAGAGCCACATTAATTGGTAATGCATTTAAAATATAACAAAAGTCATAAACTAGAGAAACTTTACAATTATATATGTGTAGTACTGGAATGTATCGTGGAAATATATTAGGTTGGAGTTTTTGACTTATTTTGTTGGATTTAAACATTGTAAAATTGTAGTTCTATAGTATAATAGATAATATCATAGGTAATATAACTTTCCCTCTGATTTCTATGGATTTCTGGAAGTGTTTCCCTCGCCCTCTCTCCATTCCTTCCTTCTCTTCATTTCTTGGTGTGGATTAGAAAGATGTTTAGAAGGATGGCAGCACCCTGTGAGTGGGTAAACTCACTGCCCAGTACCCACCCTCCTGTTCTAGCCCAAGATCTCGGAACTGCACATTCCACTTTCTTTGGGGGGTAAATTGCACATCTCTAAGATGAGTTGCCAGGACAGTCTTTTTCATACAGAGCATTTTCTCCAGGTCAGTCTGTACTGTTTTTTCTTTTTTTTTTTTTAATTGTTAAAAACAGCCACCAACATTAACTGACATAGATCTGTCACACACAAAAGAGGAAAGATTCTTTTGTATTCTGTGCATTGATTTGAGAGTAGGATTACACTGTTGTTAATAAAAACTCTCAGGCATGATTAGCATTTGTTGTGTTTCGGTCACTCCATAATCTAGATGTCTCACACTACCTCTGTGAATAGTGTCTGCACCCATGCCCATCTTCCAGGGAAAAAACACTGTGAAAAGAAGCAAAGATGTCCTGAGTCCAAAAGCAGAAGCTGGAATTGAACAGCTGTCATCCATAGCTTCTGGGGGTGGGGAGAATGCTAGGGAGAGCATTCAACTTTAATGGTGGTCGATAGTCTGATGTTCATAACTTATATATAAAATAGTTGTCCAGTACATTGGGAGCCAACTTGGACATGTTGAAATATTAGAAATTTAGCAGAAAGCCCAGCAGCGTCCATCAAATGTAGTGTCTTTGCTTCTGCAATAGTGAAAGTAACAGAAAACCTTATTTACATTTCAGAAATAGTTTCCTCCAATTTCCTGTTTTGCCAGACTTTTGCAAAACTGTGTCTCCTTCTTCTCTTTTTCTGTTGTGCCTCCTGCCCACGTGCTTTGCTATCAAGCGGCCGGGCCTGTTTGTGGATGTGGTGTTGCGGGATGCATGTGTCTTCCCTAGGGAAGGGCAGTTGCTCCCACCCCCAAACACTTTAATAATCAAAGCAAGAATAACTGTTGTTCTTTGTACAACTGCTTTCTGTCAGCTTGGCAGGACTGTTTGGCTGTGCTGTTTGGAAACCTTTTCTCTGTCCAAGTTTCTTTACCTGAAGGCTTGCTTCATTGTGTTATTAATGTAGTCAAATTATAGTCATGTTTTAACCACTTAATTGAATAAAAAAGAACACTTTGAACTGAAAAATAAAATGGTGGCATGTATTAAACCGTTCTCATGGATTGCCTCAGATCTGCAGTGGCTGATTAAGAAAGCATTGGATTGCAAGTTGCTCCTGCCTTGTGCCCACCTGTAACTATTACTAACAAGACTTTTCTTTTTTTTAAGGTAGCTTTCATCAGAGAAGTTGAAACTGTTGGAAGTGCAATCCTTTAAAATATTTTGACTTTTCTTATTAACAGACAACTTTCTGGCTGCTACTCCAGAACTGGAAGTTGGACCTTTAAAAGAATGAAATGAGAGAGGCATTCAGAAGCAGAAGCATCCTGTTCCTTCTCTCATTTTGCCATTAGTTCAGTCTTTGAAATACCGTCCCATCTAACATTTAAGAGATTTCATCATTCGTATCTTCCAGATTTTTATCAAAAGCAGTGTTGTCTTAAATATTTAAGTGACTTATTTGGGACTCCTTTGAGAGCTAGTTTTCAAGTTTTCTTTAATTAAAAGGGAAGAGTGTTTAAAGACCAAAAGCTAACATATAACACATTATTTATTGCTGCTTGTTAAATTAGTTGCTTTGGTCCCAGACAAAGTAAATAACAGATTGAAGGGGTGTGCTTTCCTTCTTTAGCAGGTCCAGGTTTGCTTGAAAGGGTCTGTACATAAGGATGCGCTTTCGGATGTGTGCCTTCTATTTCAGACGGTAGGCGGGTGGGGAACGTGTGCTTGGGCAGACATTTCCACGTCTGCTTGTCATTTTCTGTGAAGAGCTTAGCACTGAAAGCATGTGTTACTGAGAATGCACACATTTCCTCTTAAAAAATTGGGTATTTGTAAAGAGATGTATGTTATTCATAAGAAGCCCAAAACCAGTCCCTGCCCGTTATCTTTGCAGAGCATGTATAGAGCTCTAACGTGCTTTAGAAGTGTTTGAAAATTATACAATTAGGATATGGTGATCAGTTCTGCAGTACTTTGAGGCCAGCCTGGGAATGTGGCATGGAGCAGATGCCCATTGAAGGTGCTCTCTGGCTCTCAAACTGCTGCAGACTTTGGACTCTAGATGCTAGGGGGTGGATCTGTGTCAGGGAGTCTGAGATGGGGCCCAGAAATTTCCATTTCTCTAACGAACCCTTCTGATGATTCTAATTAAGCATCCTATATACCTTTATGTATGTGCTAGAAGGCAGAGGTCATCCTTAACTGGATCACTGTCAAAGCATCAGCATCAAAGCCTTCTAGAGCAACATCCCTCATGGCTTCATGTGCATGACAGTTGCAGCTGTGGCTTCTCATCCAGAAGATTCATGGCCCAGCAGGCTAGGGGTGTGTGTGTGTGTGTGTGTGTGTGTGTGTGTGTGTTGTGTGCCTTTCTGTCTCTCTTGTCCCCCTTCAACTGGATATTGAGCCCATGAACATGATGTTAAGCTGTATCCCCTATACCTCCAGCCCTTTTTAAAAGAGTTATTGTGAGATAGGGTCTTGCTATGTTGTTCATACTATGATTCTACTGGGTCCTCCTGATTCAGCTTCCCAGAGTGTTAGCATTACAGGCATGCACTGCCATGTCTGCCTTGGGTCCTACATCTTTAAACAGAACATAGTCCATGTGGCTTGTTGAGGCCGCCCTTGGAACATCAGGGTTAAGTTGTGTATGTTGCCGAGTCTTTGAAGAAAAAATTATAAAGCAACTCTTCGAGTGCTTTTGTCTCTGTGGTTTGTTTTAGTGAACACCTGTGTCACCCCCTACTTCAGCGCCTGCTTCAGTGTGTCACTGTGTCTGCGAACATTGAGGAGAATTTTCACAAAAAAGGTGAAAATGCCAATGATGTAGCTCATGTATGTGGAGGCAGAAAGATTCTGAATTATCCCCTGTAGTCCAGGCTCTGACTGCCCTATGGGAGTACAGGTCTCATAGCTGGACACACAGACCTTTCAGACTCATCAGAGGCATGTTCTCTTGCTCCTGCTTTGTAATGAAGCAGAGCATATGTCCGTGTAAACTCCAGGATGCTGGAGAGGGACATCTTGCGGAGGTCGTAGTAGAGAGGTAAAACTTGCCCCCAGTCCAGCACAGGATTTTCCTCTGTTGTATAAACACTTGCTTCATCAAGGATTTGTTGGCTGGGTAGGTAATTTGGTGGGAATTCTCAAAGTCATGTCAGCTCTCTTTCAGAGGCTGCAGACCCTTTAAGCTGGATCTAAGCACAGAGGTCATAGTAAGCTGTGAGGATATTGTCTCTGCATGAAGGGGACAAAGAGTCTTTCCTTAGCGATTATCTGTTTTTATTCTTGGAAGGCAAAGACGAGTAAGGTTGGATCTTGGAGCCTAGTGCATGTTTTATGCTCCTTCTATACTCAGGCTCTTTGGTTGTGGAATGTGCCCAGTGGCCCCATGCTAGCTACAAATGTCACAAGTGAGGATAGGCTTTTAGGTCTCCAGGGTGATAGTGATTTTATCTGTGACACTGGACAAGATCTAGGTGTATGGAGTTGGGGGTAGTTTCTTTTTTTTTTTTTTAAACCTGTGAAGTAAAAAAGATTTTAAACTAAAATCAAATGGTTATCCATGCACCTTTGGGAGCTCCAAGGGTCTTTAATTTTCATGACCTCTTCAGCCCCAGACATTCTTTGCTCTCATGTTGAAATCCTGTTACAACCCACCCTTTGAGTGGGTGAGTGGTCATACTGTGAGTCTCCTTCGACTGCTAGGATAATCAAGGTAACTAGGTTTCATGACATCCATTGGTACATGTCATTCAGCTTGAAGAATATATTTTGTAATTCATATTTGAAGCAATAAATCTCTTGCCTGGTAAATATTATGAAATAGGGTTAGCAGGGGTGAGGTTTGGGGTAGAGACCCTGCTTTATTCTTTGTGTCTTTTATTTGACTGGCTTGGCATTTGTAATGAAACCATCTATACCCTTAGGAAATTAGAAGCAGGCAGAGTGGTAACACTTGTTGACATTCAAGCAAACAACACCGAGTGTGATAAGATCCTGAGATTTTGATTCTAGAACTGATACGAGGTAACCTGTATTCCAGGGGGCTAGAATTTCTGTTGGGAGGAGCCTTGCGGGTAATGAAAAAGTAGGTGGCTTGCTGGGGCCTGGAGCCCAGCACAGGTAGTGTTTTAGGGGAGCCACCCCGCTGTGCTCTGCCCCAGCCAGTTGTTCTCAGGACCTGAGGCCTTATTGTTAGATTTGCTGATTTTTCTAAAGATGCCAGAAAGCAGAGTGGGCATTTTTAAGTACTAAGAGTGATCTTCTATTTGTTTTTAGATTTGTTCATTTTACCCGTTGGGGAAGGGGAAGGAAGGGAACATGGTCAGTGTGTGAAATCCATTTCCCTTTTCTGGGAAGACCAACTGATTGTCTCAGCAATTGAAAAGCTATCAAACCATCACATTGCACTACAGTTGGCTTGGGAGGGAGGCAGGTATTTCTGCTCTGTGACCATCAAAGAATGATAGGTCTTGACCAAAGCAGTGTCCATATTCAGAAATGTGTACCTCAGCCCTTCACGTTCAGCCCTTGCAGGTATTAAAGTATAAGAGGAGCCTCGTCAGGGTCAGTAAGCCTGCACCTCATCGTTTATCCCAGAGAGAATAAAGCAATGTCTAAAACCTCACCTAGTATTGTGCCTGCATGGAACTGTCCTTATCTTTGGTTCTTTGCATCTACATGTTATCAGAAATAAAGAAGTATTGTTGCAAGCAAATCTAATTGATGCCTGTAAACTTAAGTACAGCAGCAGAACTGCCTTTACATTTGCCCCTAGGTGTGAGAGTTGGCTCAAGCTTAAACTTCTGGGTATTTAGTTTTGAGCCTAATTCTTTTCTTTTTTTGTGAGCTTTTCATGTTCCTTTTAGAGTTCCTTTTGGTGATACTGCTTCCCAAGATGCAGGGTGGCTGTTACACATGGGTATCAGTTCACTTTGGGGGTTGCATGGGTGTTGAATGGAGGCTTCACAGGTAAAAGAACTTGCAGTTGAATGCATCCTTCTACCTTTCTGCCACAGAAAGATGCCACACAAATGTGTTCGGTCGTCTGCATGACGATATACATCCTATATAAGTGAGACTAGTATAATTTTTTTTTTTCTTGAAACACTGTGTCCTAGGAGGCTGTTGCCCTCCCCACAGAATTACCAACCCCAAAATAGCATGACTTTAGTGCTCATATTTTTATTTGAACTTTGATAGTTCTTTTGGTGAGCTGCACCCTCCCACACCATTTGTTGATGACTGGCTAATTTGACAGCCTCTCAAATGAGACCGATTTTGTGTCTTTGTGTCCCCATGTGCTCTAGTCAACTTTTTGTTATAAAATATGAGGGGACCACTTGCGCTTTTGGTTCTGGTGTTGATGGGATAGTCGCTTCCAAAGCTGTTTCCTCTCCCCATCTTATCAGACCATTTCTAAACTTCTGGTGCTTAATTTCTGTACTGTTGGTCAGGTTAAATTGTGTTTAATTGGCTGTGTATTGTGTCTTTTTGTTTCAATGAAAGGATTATTGGGGGTATTAAAAACTCCATTTAAATGAAGCTTCCTCATTTAAAACACATATGAAAATTCTTTCAAATGTCTTTTATTCTGAATCTCTTTATCTTCCTTCACAAGCTTTCTGAGAATAAGTAGTGCATGTTGAGGTTTATCTTTGCTTTTATGTGCTCTAGCCACATGCTTACGATTGAGCACATTTGAGTTGCATTTCATTGGGCTTTCACAATCCTTTTATAAAGGGACTGATCTGTTAACATCACCCTCTTTAGATCTAGCAGACAGGATGTTCTTCCATACAAAGAAGTGCTCACAGTCTTTCTGGCCAGCCAGTAAGTGAATGATTTCAGGCCTGGTGGGCAATACTTGTGTCCATGCGTAACACAGCCTGACCACAGTAGTAGGCAGCTGCATGTAATTTTGAACTCCACTCATTGAACTATAATAAAACAATATAAGCACTGCTTGGGGGGAAGATTGGATGCAGTTATCCTTACACAAGGCTCAGGCATATGAAAGCAGTGCTGGCTGACAAGAGGATTTTGAGATTTGATTTTGATTGAATTGCAGAATTGAACAGGCCAGGAATGTCAGTGGAAGGCTAAACGCCTGTAGTGCCATAAAGTTTTATTCATGTGAGGCTTTCCAATATCAAGTAGATGGATTATTGGAAAAGGTGTCAGGGGACATGAAATGGAAGTGCCCAAAACATAAAATGTAGACAGGAGGGAAAAATTACTTCTTGCTTTGTATATAATTAGGTCTTCAAAAAAATTCTTTAATATTGTTTGTTCTTCTGTCTGAAAAAAAAGAAAATGACCAGCTCATTATATCACTTACTCAGTTAAGAGCAGGTAGATTTTGCCATATTTATACAGGAGTTTCTCTTATGGTATTCTTTAGTTCTGCTTGAGATTAGCATAGGGTGGTAGGCTTTCTTTAAAGGGGTGAATGAAGCAGGACTACTCTAGTGTTACAGGTGCTGAGAACGACTATGCTGTGTTCCGAAATGAGAAGGCCGTGTGTCACGTATCATGACACATTAGGTTATTCCACTGCTCAGTATGGCCTGGGATCATACAGGAATTGGTGTGAGACAGCTGCTGTCAAAATGCGTGTGACCTTTGAGGTTCCACTCGATGTTCACGAGCAGGTGAAGATGGGCAGAAGGCTGGGTGGACAGCGCAGTGGATTATGTTGTCTCTTAGTTCCTCATGAACAGGGTTTCTGTTCCGACCATTAAGGAAGCACATCTGACAATTGCCCACATGGATGAAGTAACAGCTGTACTTTTCAGTTTTGACTCCTACTTGTTTAGTGTTTCACACCAAATGGCTTCAGTTAGAGAACCAAACAGGGGAATGCACACCTTGACTCTGGAATGCAGGAGTGGGCTTTCTTTGTCTCTTGCCTGCCCCTTCTTCTAATGTATTGTGGATTTGGAAACATACTTATTTGTAAATGAGGCTTTGCAACATAAAAGTGGGAAACTTAGAAAAAGAAGATTTCAAACATTAAGGGCTGTTTTTTTTTTTTTTTAATCCTTTTCCTTTTAATGCCAATTTGTAGACATGTTGGGAAAGAAGTGCTGTGCCTGATTACTGCAGTTTCCACTCTGAGATATTTAAGACTTTTTAAATGTATTTTTTAGTGCTGGTGATCATAGTGATCTCTTGTTGTCAGACATCCAAGCACTGGGATTACAGACAGGCACCACCATGCTCCGTCTCAGTCACCCCAGGGGCAGAGCCAGCACAGCACACCAGGGATTGAACCCAGCCCCTGTGTCTGCCTAAGCAGGGCACTTTAATTTGCTGAACTATCTGCTTCATCTGATATTTAAGATTTTTATTTGCCTCAAATTCCATGGGTCTATGATAGGGTTTATCTAGTTATACTTTATTACTGTTCAGTTTTTCTAAAAATAAACTATATGAATATTTATCTAATCAAACAATGATTCATTCACACACAGAACTTGAAAAGAAAAAGAGATCCTCGAGTCCAGTGGTCACATCCCATGGTCAGTAAGTGACCCCGTTCATTTTGCATCATGTCCTGACCTCCCGAAGGGCTTATGCAGGTAAAAGTTGGTGTCTGAGAGCCAGCTTTTCTGCGCTTTGAAGGATGAATTCTAATTTGTGCAGGAGAGGATGGGAAATCATTGTTGTGGGTTGATGAAAGTAAATGCTCACAAAGTGGCAAAGAGCTACCTTCAAACTTGGTGAGATTCCAGAATATTGGCTCTCACCTAGGCTGCTCCCACCGTGAAGTTCCCATCTTTAGCTGAGACGTGTGTTACACTGCTATCCATCGGCTCACTTCTTGGAACCCCTTGCAAGTTTATTGCCACACACACAAGTGCACGAAAATAACATTTCATTTTGCAATCTCCCTTAAACACGAGAGGAAGGTGAGGCGGGCAAGAAGCCCCGGGAGCAGAATTTAAGGAGATGTTTGCTCTCCTGTGCTGGCTGGAACTTGAACAGCCCTGAGAGCTAGTTTGTCTTTAAATTTTGCACCTAGTTGCTTCGCTTGCCTTCTCTTGTTTGGACCTTCTTACACTTTTTCAGGATGAAAAAAAAATCCATGAGGAAGGAAAGCACATTCATCTTTTTGCTTTTTCTATAACTTTCCCTGTTTTTCATACAAAAATTTAAAAATGAAGATGCCTGTGATCGTATATTGTTAGATTACTGTTCCCATGCAGCTTCCCAAAATTGGCAGGCATTCTGTTGCTGAACTAAAAGGTAGTTTTGTATTAGGTCTGGTTACAACATGTATTCTGTTCTTTGGTCCTGCTGGAGCTAAGGTTTGAAATTAGCTGACCAAATTCACATGCCACGGACTGCTTTAAGTTGTACACTTGCAAGTGCCCTCTGTGGAAAAGACGTGTGCTGGCATTCCCAGCTTGGAGTTCACTGAGCAGGGGTTCGAAGAATTCATGCTTGGCAATGGTTTGGCCCTGAAGTTGTGGAAGTATTTCTTTAATGTTCAAAGCAGAGAAATTTGTGCCGGGTATTTTAACTGTGGGCAGTAATGCAATCGACAGGAAAGACTTTTGCTAGTGATGAACACTGCAGCCTCTGTCTAGTAGTTAAGGTGTCTGGTGAAGGGCTGGCCTTGAATTCCTCCCATTTCATCCTTGAGAAAACTCAGTTTGGTCCATTCCAGCATAAGCCAATGGCTTACAGAGGAAGGAGTTGCTTCTTGGAGACACTACATCATTTGCTCAGATTTATAGCTCAGAAAGAGAACCTCATTCAGCTAGAGCTTTTAACACTGAGGCTCTTCAGCACTGTATAATGTTGGGCAGATCCTGCGACTCATCTAGGGACATTACCACAGCCTCAGTCCTGCTTTTGGGAGAGGTATGGGATTTTCTGAAGCATCACTTAGATCTTACAAACTAGCCGCCTTCACGGATAGAACCATGGCAGCATTAAACTTGCCCGTACTAAGCTTTTGCAAATCTAATTGAGCAGGGTCTTGCATATTTCTTTGTAGAAAACATTCAAAGAGGTGTGTATAAGGAGAAGGGAATCCTTGACTCTGGCCAGAGAGTCAGGTCTTCTCTATGGATGAGAAGGTACCTGGCAGTCACTGCAGCCGAAGTCATAAAGCAGCCCGAGTCTGCACTGGGGTTCTCTCCCCAAGGCCGGTGACATTCACAGTCCTCAGCAGCAAAGTGCTCCTGGGAGCCATCCACTCATGAAGGGTCCCAGGAGGTCTGGCACTCTCAGATGAATGGTGTGTATGAATGAAGCCTCTTTCCTAAAAGCTGAAATCGTTTTGAGAAAACTGGAAGAATGAGTCATTTGAGACTCTGCTCTCAGAACATGTCTACACTTGTCTCTGGCGGATTCTGAGGCACCGAAATTTCTCTCTGATCTTGAGTAAAATGGAAAAGAGAGAAACACTCCTCCACCCCAAATCCTAGTGAGTATGCAAGTTTAATAAAATTGTATTAAAAAGCGTACATTGTCCTGGGAGGGCACAGCTCACGTCCCTTGTCACATGCACCTTGGCAGGTATGGTGCATGGAGCATGGCCCAGCTTTTCCTTGGTAACTTGCCATCGGCACAGAGCCTCATCAGACACTTCCAGGCCTGGTTCTGTCATGGCTATGTGGTCACAGGCCTTGATGGCTTCACCTCTCCAGAGTGAAATAGATGGTGGAACGGAGGCAGGAGGCATTTGGGCACTGCAGAGCAGGCTGCTCCTGTTTCCTTTCCTTTGGGATGATTCCTTTTGGGTCTGAAATGTGGCACCTGATTGCCATTAGTGTTTATCAGCCTTTTGTTACTGTGACAAAATGCCTGAACTAAATAGTGTGTGAGAAGATGTTTATTTAGGTTCATGGTTTCAGAGGCTTTAGGTCATGCCTGCGCTGGCCCCATTGCTGTGGGCACGTAATCAAGGCTGCTGGAGGTCTGGTAGTGTCAGGGTGGCTGGGAGGCGTCTCCTCAAGGTGATGCCCAGTGACCTCACTTCCTTCCCCTGGGCTGCACCTCTGCTAGTGCTTCAAGATAGCAACCAGGCCTTCCCCTCAGGGGCTCCTGGCGGATAGTTCATGTTCAGACTACATTACAGTTAGTGCCCAGATCTACAGATAACTCCCACACTCTGGTTATTCATCTTTTACGTGGGTATTATTGTTTGAAAGCTTGTTGAGGTAACCTCCCAAACAACTTGGAAACATTTAGTGTAGAGGGCTTGGTCATATAGTACTGAAATACAAATAATCATTAATGGTGTATGTGCAGACATAGGTATAGACAGACGTATTTAGACCTCAAATAATATTTCATTTACAGTGTCGTAAAGAAAATACTTGAGTGCCCATTCCTGTTTGCTGAGATTTCCCTTGTAGATTCTGATTTCTGACTCACTGTCCGGTGAGCGGATATGGACTTCCAGCTTTGTTTCCATGCAGGGCCCAGGGTGCCCATCCAGGTAGGACTTCTCAAAGCTGTCTAGGTAGGAACAAGTGTCACCATTCCCTAGTGCTGGTTGCCTGTCTGCTTCGTCCTTTAAGCAAGTGCTTGGCCTCTGGCCATTGCATTTGCAACCCTAACGGGAACTGTGTCCTGACACGCATGTCCAAGTGTACACACCAGTGCGGACGCAGTTGGGATTAACAGTCGCTCCTGCTGTGGCGTGTGCAGTTAGATTTCTGGAAAGTGCCATTTTTTTTTTTAATCCCTTAAATGATTTAAACTTTCTGGAAGCTGTGCATCCCATCTAACAATGGGATCCATAGAAAAACACACTCATTGGAGAATTATGAGGCATATAATTTTGTCTTTAAATTCTTACGAGTGAATTGTAGGAACATGACTTCATAGAAACCTCTGAGACATTACAGTGTTTTAATAACACTTTCCTGATACACATAATGCTTCATTTTACTTTTATTAATTTAATTTTTTTTTTGGTGTGTGGCAGAAAGAGCCACTTAGCCGTGTCTCTAGCTTCACCCTGCTGTTCCTTGGGGAAGCTACCTGGCCCCTCCCTGGGCCGCCAGAGGTTCCCAGGGCATGTCCTGTCTGAGAAGAGTTTACGAGGCTTCACCCACTCCTTCATTTTCAAACATGCTTTTCCTTGCTCGTTGCCCTCACACTTCCTCCTGGGCTGCCAGCGGCACGTTGTGTTACCTCCACTCTGCAGCCAGAGCTGCCGCCACCGCTGGGTGCAGCCTGCATTGCGAGTTATTTAAAAATATCAGGGGTGCTCATAAGTGACAGCAGCTTGTATGGAAGCCAGTCTGAGGACCATGGCAGAGCCCCCATCTATCCACAAGAGCCAGACTTCTCACAGGGCAAGAACTATTTTTGCTTCTGTCCTTGTGACAACCAGACATCTCCTGTTGCCTGTGTGGATACATGCATGCATTCACTCACTCACTCACTCACTCACTCATTCACTCATTCATGTATTCATTCATCTATTCACCCATCTGCCTAGTTCTTTGCAGTGGGTTTTCATTGAGTGACTGTATGAATCAGGCATTGGTGCTTCAGTATTGTATAAAAATAGACTTGGGGTTTAATCTCACAAGACAGAGCCAGTTGGGAAATTAGAGCTGTAGGGAAGTCAGCCAAACAGGCCCTTAGAAAAAAATCAAATTGAGTTTGTCTGTTGAATGCTATGGATTTCAAACTACCTTAGAATCTCAGAGCTTCTTAAAAATCTTTCTGGATTGAACTCATTTTTTATTTATTAGAAACTTTGGGAGGCAGTATAATCTACGGTTAAAAATGTCCTCTGCCAAACAGGGTCCCAGGATTTTCCATTTGCATTGCCTGTGCTGTGTGTGGCTTTTCTTAGGGTAGTACAGTGCACCTCCTTCCCAACTGCTCGTGGCAGCCCTGACCTAGGCAAGCTGAGTGTAAATTTTTTTTTGTTCTAGCCACTTATTGTTTGCAAGCTGACACGTGTTTCTGCAGCTTTACCAAACTCAGCTCCACCATCTGTACCACAGAGTTAATGGCGCTACCCGTGCAGCAGACGAAGACTGAGGGAAGGAAGCATTGGCAGGCCCTTTGTGTCATGTCTGCCGCCTGGTCCATACATGAGCCGTAGTCGCAGTCACTGCCCCTGCACATCTGTCCCCTTCCAGGCACACTGTGCACATTGCAAGGATGTCCTTCACATTCGCTTTCCTGAAGATTGAGGTCATAGACTTATTTCCTTCTTGAATCCACTGTCTTGTAGCCCCCAACCCAAGGTTAAGTTATAGCAGAGCCATGCATAGAGCACCCTTCACACGTGTGCATCGCCTTTCTGTCTGCACCAGCCCGTTTGACGTTGCCCACTTATCTGATGCAGGGAAGAGCTCTGCTCTTTTCTGCCTTGAGAGGCCAGTTGTGGGTTGACCGGTAATAATACAATTATGAAGGTTAACAGGAAAGAGAGGGGTCCAGTAGCAATTCCAGGCAGCTGGCAGTCCTGCTGAATTGGAAGTGCCCCACCAGTGGAAACTGGAGCAAGAAGCAAATTAAACCTCCTATCTGCCATCTCACTCTCTTTTCTCCCCTTTCCTGTTTGGACTTGAAAGGCGATTGGAGCCAGGGCCCTGACAGTTGACGGAAGTGCTGCAAGGAGAGAGTATTTATTTACAGTGAGTCGTGGCGTTGCTTGTTCAGGATGCGGTTTCTTGCAGGAAGTTCTGTCCCCACCCCTGGGTTTGATCATTTCTCCAAAAAAAAAAAAAAAAAAAAAAAAAATCCTTGATTGTTTGTGGCCTCCCCTGTGACTCGGAGAACATTGTATATAACCTGTCTGTACTTGGCGGCTCTGCTGGTGCGCCCTTGTGGGAGAGCCTGCAGTGGGGCGCTCGCGGAGCTGTGGGCCCAGCCCCCTGCAGATGTGTTCGGGCACTGTGATAATCATTAGGCATTTAAAATAGGGAAGTGGGCCGAGCGCATGTGTTGGAGGCTGTGGTTGGCGCGGGCCGTGCTGTTCGTTAACAGGAACCAGTGCCAAGTGAAGTTGTTGTACTGGTGTCTGAGAGAGAAACCACTTTGAGACAAAGTGGGTAGCTGCACTGCTTGGGGAGGGAGCATTTCATTAAAGCTAGTTGTGCTGGGCTGGCTGGTAGATTGTGCTGGGCTGGCTGGTAGATCCCCGCTAGGGGCCAAGCCAGTGTTCCCAACTTTGGGGTGCCTTTGGCCTTGGGAAGTGTTACGAGAGAGGAGTGAAAGGGGAAGCTGCATTCCACTGAGTAGATGATTCGAACCTTCCTGAATTGTCACACAAGACCCCTGCACACTATAAAACTTAATTGTGAACTAGGATGTGTTTTCTTTTCTTTATTAAAAGATATACACAAGATAAGCAGAAATTACAGTTATAATACGAAAATGAAAACTGCCTCCTACAGATTTTTCTCCTCTCTCAGGTCCCCAACAGCCCATCAGCATCACCTGCCTGTTGTTGGAGAGGCAAGATCAGGGCCACCAGAGAGCCACAGTCAGAAGACTCTGTGTGTGTATGTGTGTGTGTGTGTGTGTGTGTGTGTGTGTGTGTGTGACCCAGGTCAGCCTCACAGTCACTTACATTGAGCTTCCTGGTCCAAGGTTGCATCAGAATTGCCTGAAGGTCTCATTAAAACTCCCAAAGTATGGAGGCCTTGTCTCAAAATAAAAACAGAAGAGGGCCTGGCTTGTAGCTCAGCGTTCTTGTGCTTTCTTAGCATACATGAGGCCCTGAGTTTGAGCCTTAGTACTGCATGAAAGCGGATGACAAGAATGAAAGAGAAGAACTCTGGGGGATGGAGCTGCATCCCTGGAGAGCTGAGTAAAGATGGAAATGTGGCCTCAGTCTGCAATGTGTTGGGTTTTATTTTTTGAGGTTTTTTTGGGCCAAATGCCCCCACCTACAGTTGCCCTCTTCCTGTTGGCTCTGACATAGTCATCTGGACTTTAATAAACCCAGACTTTGAAGTATCTGTGGTTATTGTTAACAAAACAAAACAAAACAAGACACTAAAACCATAGCATGGAGAAAACTCCTCATTTCCCTGTGGCTGAAGACATGGCTGGCCTGGTGCATGATGACACCGCCAGCGAAGAGGACGCTTGTGCCAGTGTGTCACTTATCCATGGTCCCAGTGCAGGGGCTTCTGTGAAGGATTTCTGTTCCTCTTTAATTCCTCCTTTCTTCTAAGAAACTGTAAATGTTCTGAGATTACCTGGAGATTTTCAGAATCCAGAGTGAATTGCAAATGTCCTCTTACAGGTCTTTAGTGCACTGGTTTACTGATTTCTTAATGGCATTTTGAAAATTTATTTAGGGTAGCTATTAGGGCTCAAGTGTGTGTGTGTGTGTGTGTGTGTGTGTGTGTGTGTGTGTGTGTGTGTTTGTAGGACTGGGGATTTGAATTTTGAGACAGGGTCTTGCTAAATTTGCCAGGCTTGGCTGTAACCTGAGAACCTCTTGTCTCAGCCTCTCTGAGTTCTGGGATATGGGCTTATGCTGTCATGCCTGGCTGTTTGTTGAAGGTGTTACTAGGTGGATGTAGAGGGTATAGTCTTTAGCTGATGAGCTTTGTTTGCAGACTGTAGTAGACACGAGTGAAGGCTTCATATCCCTCTGAGAGTGTGTTGAAATATATAAAGTGTGTCCAATGATGTACACAGTCAAACAATTCCCAGTCTTACTGGCTAATGGTTAGTAAGAAGTATATGTGAAATCGAAGAATGCCATAGGGCTGGCCTAATAGCTCAGTGGACTAAAGCACCTGCTCAGGTAGAGCACAGTGGTTTGGGTTCAATCCATGAACCCAAACTTTGAAGTATCTGCCTCCAGGGCAAGGTGGAGACAATGATTGAGACTGGGCTTACTGGCACACACCTTTAATGCCTGTGCTCAGGAGGTTGACAACAGGAGGATTACTATGAGTCTGATCTACATGATGAGACCCTGGAGACTCTGTACTAAATTCATTAAGAAAAAAAAGTCATGGCATGGACCTGGCATGGGAGGAATGACTCTGTGGGGAACCTTCAGAGAAGCAATGCACAGGCTTGAGTAGGGTTTGGAAGCATGAGTAGGAGTCCATGGCTCAGGGAAGAATAGCATTATAAGCAGGGATAATGGTTACAGATATTCCCATCTCATCCTCTTGGAATGTTTAGTGCTTAGATGTTCAGAGTTGTTTAGGTGTGGCTTCTGAATTAGATTCTGGAGAAAGAGCAGTAGGAACTGAACCGTTGAGGCCCTCTTTATGCAAATATGTTGGACAGCATGGAAGAATGCTCTAATGTTCAAAAAACGGTAACCTGTATAAAATATGGAAAATATTCCTTTCCCACAAAATGTAAGAATTATTTCACAGTGTGAGTGGCCTTATGAGACTACCAATACTCTTGAGGAATTCAGTGGAACCACTGAAACTGTAAGTCATGTGTGGCTTAATGTCTGCACAGTGGCATGATTTAAGCTCTTCAGCGGCGCTGCCCAGTCAGTGACCCTGTGGCCACTCACCTGGAAAGGCCCGGATGAAGTCACATGTCTTAGAGTGTTCAGCCCAGTGCTGGCTTACTCGCACTGGTCATCCTGCCACCTGCTAGAAGGCGTATATCAGGGAAAGATCATTACGGAAAGTCCTGGTTTCCGACTCTCTAGGCACAGCAAGAGCAGGCTTTCTTAACCTCAATGCTGTTGACACTGGGGCCCAGAGAGCCCTTTTTTGTGGAGCTGTGCTCTGCATTAGGGAGTGGATGGCAGCCTCCTGGCCTCTGCCTGCTGGAGGCTTGTGCCATCCCTTCTGGCCACTTCCTAGTGTGAAGCTCAAAACTGCCTTTGTACACTAACGCGTGTACTTGGGGGACGTCACCCTGGGAGGAGGCTTGTTCTAGATTACTGTCCAGCCAGCCAGATGTTCCCTGATTTGCCAAGTTACCCTCACTGAGGAGCAGCAAAACTGGGTCTGTTGTTTAGAACATGGCAAAACATTTGCACATAGGGCTGGTGAAGAAAAGTACACTGTTTGCAACTGGAAACTCATCTTCCCAGTAAAAACCAATCAACAATATTTGCTGATGTCTGCCATCTCACAGGAGAGAGTTTCTCACAGACATATACTACATGCTTCTCATCTGGTAACAGTTTCCCTTTAAAATGTGAGGAAGAGTCTTGTGCCTCTGTGTTTTTCCAATTTTTTCTTCTTTATTTTTATTTTTGTTGCACTGAGGATTGAGCCTAGGGACTTGCACATGCTAGGCAAGAGCCCTACCTCTTTCGTGCACTGGTTTACTGATTTCTTAATGGCATTTTGAAAATTTATTTAGGGTAGCTATTAGGGCTCAACTGTGTGCACAAGTATGCATGTTTTGTAGGACTGGGGATTTGAATTTTGAGACAGGGTCTTGCTAAGTTTGCCGGGCTTGGCTATAACCTGAGAACCTCTTGTCTCAGCCTCCCTGAATTCTGGGATATGGGCGTATGCTGCAACCTCTGGGCCACATCCCCTGTGCTATTTTTAATTTTTAATCATGGTAAAATGTACATAAGTGAATATATTGTCTTAAGGATTTTTATGTTTATATACCTCAGTATTGTTCAGCATGTTTGAATTTGCATGATCAATGTCAACGCTTTTCTTTTTGCAAAAATGAGACTACACCCCTGAAGTAAGTTTCCCATTTTCTTCTCCCTCAAGATCCCAGCAGTGAGGGTTCTGCTGTCCCAGTGAGTTGGACTACTCAAAATAACCCTTATACCCAGAATCAGGCACTATTTGTGCTTTCTGCCCACACTGGTTTATTTCACTGAACAGGGTGTCCTCAAGGATCATCTGTGTTGTAGCATGTGTCAGAATTTTCTTCCTGTTTAAGGCTGGAGAGTATTCTGCTGCAGTGTAGACTACATTTCATTTATCCGTTCATTTTTGAGTGGAGGCTTGGGTGGCTTCCACCTTTAGGCTATGATGCTTCTCTGAACACGGATGTGCAAATGCTGCTTAGCACCCAGCTGTGAGTTCCTCTGAGTGCATGCTCTGTGGTGGGTTAGCTAGGTCATATAATACTTCTGTCTCTTCTTTTTAAATGCTCTTATCCTGTCTTTGACAGTGAAATAGTCAACAACCCTTTGGAGGTTTTTGCCACATGACAGCTGCTCTTGAGTCTCTCATGTTGTCTTTGTGGGTGTGGACAACAAGAACATTTTCAGGAATCAGTGAAATCCAATCATGCGCATCCCTGGTCCCAGTTTGCTAAGCAGATCTCAGGCAGCCATCATCAAGACTTGACTCCTTGGTCACCTGGACCAGGCTTCTCATAGCTTGGTAAAGTTTTTCTAAGCTGGGCATGTATGGAAGTCCCTCTGTGCCTGTCTGCCACCTGCGTAGACAGCCATATCCTCATGCAATTTAATGAAGCATTGAAGAGGAAGATGTGGACTCTGCGCTGGTGTCTTCTTTCCAGGAGTGCTCTGCAGAGCGTGTGGAGGATCCAACTGTGTGCATCACTCCCGACCTCTGAAGGGCCCCACAGTGCTGCTACCTCCCACACTGTCCTGTGGTCATGAGCAGTGGGGGGCGCAGAGGGTTGGATGGGATGCACCATCCTTAAGCTTGTACAATTTACTTATAAATATTTCGTTTCTACATTGACATTCTTGGTGTAAGAAAACAGGAGAGCAGAAAAGCAATATGTTGAAAAGCTGGTATCTATGGAGACTGCTTTTTTTTTTCCTTTTCAAAATTAGACTGTAACCTCCCTAAAATCTATGTAATTCCATTTGCACACTGGGCCTACCAAAGCCTTGTTATGAGGACTTGATTTTGGTATTGGCATTGGCCTATACAAGTGAGGTTCAAAATACCCCAGGGAGGGGTAGTCTCAATATTTGGAGATCCAAATTATGCAAGTAGAGAGGAGCTTCAAGAATGTGGCCAGAAGTTACAGTCCCTACTGTGCTAGGACGTTAAATCCTTTTGTGAGCCCGAGTTCCTCTGCTGAGGGCCAGAGCAGTAGGGTGTCAGCAGTGATAATAGAATGCACAGAGACTGATGCCACAGCAGGCTGCTCTTAAAGGGAGATAAATATGTGGAAATAGGACTAGTCTTGCTGTTTCACATCTTTAAAAGTAATACAAAAACACCAGTTCTTCCAGGCCAGTGAAATTGACATTAATGAGATGGCCAAGACTATGTCTGCCTGCCTGCCTGCCTGCCTGCCTGCCTGCCTGCCTGCCTGCCTGCCTGCCTTCCTTCCTTCCTTCCTTCCTTCCTTCCTTCCTTCCTTCCTTCCTTCCTTCCTTCCTTCCTTCCTTCCTTCCTTCCTTCCTT
>PVKA01013776.1:37764-54231 GCA_004027165.1 Ctenomys sociabilis | reverse complement strand
GGGGGGGGGTGGGGGAAAGGAACTCCTAACCTGTTAGATATCTGGTATAAGTATGTCTTCTCTAAAACTGAGGAATGCATTTTAGGAACAATGGAGGTTAAGAGCAGAATATATTTACTGGGGGAAAGAAAGCTTCTATCTGAGAAAGAGATGAAAGGGTCCCTGACTGGATTGCCAAGGAAGCAGCTTTTTCTAGGGATTTTTATAGAGCAAATCCACAAGCTGAAGCAGGTCCAAGATGGGGAAAAATGGGAACTTGTTAGGTAGACATGAGGTGGAACAAAACCACAGACAACGAATGGAATTACAAATATAATTGCTCAGGTAAAGTTGATTAAGTAGCAATGAAATGGGCAAGTGAGTCACATAGCAAGTGGACATGAATACAGAATAAGATTGTTGTAACTCTCCTACCAACTTGTTTTGAAACTGTCTTATTGCAACTTTTTTTCTCAATAAAATTAATTAAAAAATAGTGTTTGGACAGGATATCATGTCTGCATCTTGTACTATGAATAACCACTCTGAAGACAACAATATGCAATGTATTAATTACTATAACTGTCCTACTAACCTGTTTTAAAACTGTGTCATTGCTATTTGTTTCTTTTTTTTTTTTTTTTTTTTTTTTTTTTTTTTTTTTTTGTCTTTTTTTTTTTTTTGAGACAGGGTCTCACTATGCAGTTCAGGCTGTCCTTAAGCTCACTTTGTAGCTCAGGCTGGTCTCGAACTCACAACAATCCTCCTGCCTCAGCCTCCCGAGTGCTGGGATTACAGGCGTGCGCCACCACACCCGGCTCGCGTTTCTTAATAAAAGTAAAAAGACTTTTAAAAAACCCACCAAAATAGAGGCTTTTCCTATGAGGGACTTGAGTTAGTGACTCTTCCTGGCTTTCTCAAGGAGATCCTCACCTACTTAGAATATCAGTGCTGACGTCCATCCCTAGGGAAGTTTGTGGCTGCATTTGTTTCGTCTTCTGTCCTGAGGTCTGGCTCACATCTTGTCTTCCGCCCTGACTCAGTGCCTGTGATATTTGTATCTGATTTAGTTTTCTACAACATGATGGCTACATTATTTTATTATTCAGTCATATTCTTGTGCTTTTTACAAATAGCATGATGTTTTCAATTTTTATTGCCATTTTATCTCTAGATGATAATTCAGATCATGTTCTGGCTCATTAGAATATTTTCTGTTATAGAAAATAATGTAATGTTGTATAAATATGTGGTAGGAGTTTCTTGTCCATTTATTTATTTTTTATTAGTTTTCCTCAGGTTTTTGCAGGGATTGTCCTTTTTTATAATTTTCTTTTACTTTGAAGGGTAATAACGAGCAAGAAAAACAAAAGCAAGGACAAAAACAGGGTATCTTATAACGGTGCACACATTACAGATTCTCAAAACAAGAATATCTGACCAACAGTGATTGATATATTAGCTATTCTCATCATCAAATTTCATCATCAAGTCTGTGACTCAGATGAACAGATATAGTTATGCAAGATGGGACATATGACTGAATATTACCACATGCTTCTAAGAAATCTTATATTTCTGTTCTTATCTCTCATTTTCTTTTATTACCTTTTAAAAAGATTTAAAGAGAATATAGTAATAATTGATATGCCATTAGAAATGGCACACATTTAGAAGACAAAGATGACAGAGTTTCATAATAATACTCCATGAATTTACAAAATCATAGGGAAGATGTTAACAACACTTTCAAATTTAAAAATACTCAAATTCAATAGGTTTCAGTAGGTTATACCTTTTACAGTCAGCATAAAACCAAAACGTCTCAGTCTGGAAACAGCCTCAATTATAAGAATTCAGCTACTTGTCCCAGGTGGGGTTAAGAATATTTGAGGAAGAAGCTATGATGATGTGTGCCCATCTCTGAGGACAGCCAGGACGGATGCACAGCGCAGCACCCAGATGTTGATTAAAGTGACACCCTCAAGTTAGGCATGGTCGTGGCTGTCTGTAACCCCAGCACTGTGGGAGGCTGAGACAGAACAGCCTGGTTAAATCCTATTCTGGGCAATTCAGGGAGATCCTGTCTCAAAATGAAAAGCAAAAGGGAGGCTGGGGATGGAGCTCCATGGGAAGGCCCTGGATTCAAAACTTAATACTGTCCCCCCCATGTGTGCGTCATACACATATAAGATAATTTTGCTTTTTCCTAAAAGATTACATGGTTAGGGGCAGGGATGTGGCTTAGTGGTGCAGTGCCTGCCTGGCAAGTACGAGGTCCTGGGTTCGATTCTGTGTACCAAAAAAAAAAAAAATTATGTGGTTGGTTAAAAAAAAATTAAGCTATATTACCACAAGGAGTATAAATAGTGTGCACTACAAATATGCACTAAAATATGCTAACAACCTTTTTTGGTTTTGCAATTTAACATAACATTTTGATACTTATTTGTTGTAAAAATAGTTACTACAAGAAAAATTAGAAGATTATTTATCATAGTAGGGTTAATTTTTTTAATTTTTATTTTTAGACCTTTAAAATGTGTATAGGGGCTGGGGAGATGGCTCAGTGGCATAAGCATTTCTTTAGCAAGCGCAAGGTTCCGGGGAAAAAAAAGAATTAATTTAAAATGTGTATGTATTAACACAAATGTGTATATGTACTTATAAAAAGGGAATTTATGGTTGTATTAAAATTAATCTTTTAACTTACATAGTAGTTTCTTTATGTTTTTAATTATTCTCAAACTAATTACCTTTGTAATTTTTTTTTTTAATCCTAAGTGAGGTTGTGGTGCACATTTAGGTCACTAGAATAGATTTGTGGAGCTAAAGAAGCCTATCAAGGTTCACCCATAGCTGTGTGTGAGATCGAGGGCCGTGCACAGGGTCATCCACGCAGGCCATTCCGTGCCCCGTTGTGCACAGGTTTTGTGAACATTTTAATGATCTCCCTCCGGCATTTGACGGCCAGTGCGTTCATGCTGCAGGCCCTTTATGAAGCAGAGACGTGTCACAGCCTGTGGTCTGTCTCATTTTCAGCCATGGCGGTTCTGGGAGGAGCCCTGAGATCAGGAGGGTGGGCTGGGTGGACTGTAGGGTGTGTCACAGGGTCTTTGGGGAAGAGCTGTGCCGCGTGCCTTGGAGATCTGTGAAACAGTCTGAGTGTAGGAAAGAAATACATTCTTTAGGGGGAATTTAGAAAGTTTCTCAATTGAACCCCGCTAAAAGAAGCACTTATTAACCTTAAAAGTAGACTTTGGGTGGCATGGTCCTGGGTTCCCCATGAGGGACTGTATGCCACTCATCTGACCGTTCACGGAAGAAGGTTTGTGTGCTCCTGCCTGAGCCAGGGCTCCCAGCTGTGTACAAAGACTGGATTAACTCTGTTGGCTTCCCGGGGCTGGAAGCCAAAACTCAAGATTAGACTAATCCACATCTTTCCTTTCTCAAGTGAGCAAGCAAAGTGATGCTAACGATGCGAAACCACCCTCCTGGGTGCCGGCTTCCTGTGTTGGGGGAAGGTGCCTGGGAGCCGTGGGGTCTTGTGTGATAACTTCCTCTGCTCACCTCCCACCGAGATTCAGAATCCCTCCTCTTTGTTCGACGATGAAAATACTGGCTTAGGTTATAGAAGTTGCTCATTACTCTTTGGGTTTGGCCCTTTGGTTACTTGTGAAAAAGTCTACTGAAATGATACGTACGTTTTCAAAGGTGTGAAAAAATAAGTTATCAACCTGTAACAGAAATTTGTAGTAAGTCACAGATGTCAAATGCTTGAATGTCTCCTTTTTTTAAAAAAAAGAATCTTTCAATCTGTATATTTTTGATGTTAAGATTTTAAACATCAATGTCAATTTTTATTTTAGAATCTTCATTTTTAGCTCTTTAATCACCCTCAGACGGATCTTAACAGCAAAATCCTTGGTGTGGGAGGCAAAAACAGAGACAGCAGTTTGCTTATTTTAATAATTAATGACTTCCCCTCTCAGCTGGAGGTGAATAGACAGGCTGTGGGCACATCAAGGCAAATCGAGGAATCTACTGCATCTCACAAAGAAAAACCTCTGGCAGACTTAGTTCATACACCCCACAGCTTCAGACAACTTTCCCTTGGGTAGACCGTGGATTACTTCTCGTAGGTATGCTTAGGTGAGTTTCATAATTAAAAAAACTTGTCACCATTTTCATTTTAGAGAGTTTGGAGTATATAAGTTTCAAAAGCATTGCATTGTCTTTCAATTGATTATTCATATGAAGAATTTCATTACGAATCGTGACTTAGATGAGTGAAATATTTTGGGTTCAAAAGGGTAGTAGTTACATTGGGATGTGCGAATCCTCTGGCTCAGATTTTACTTTCAGATGTTAGGATAAGCTGCTGGGATTTCTGTCACCTCAGCAGAGACAGGCTCTGTCATCTGTCCTAGGCCACACCTTTGGCTGACACTTAATAGCTACCCTAAAGAGCCAGTCTTTGGTTGAAGAATTGTCTTATGGCTACATTTATCCTGCCTCTAAAATTAAGAACAGAGGAGTGGGAATATAGACAAATTTTGCAAAGACAAATTCCTTATAGAATCACACTGCATTTTGGTTTTTCGCTTCTCATATATGACTGCTGTTGCCTATAGCAACCCTCATTAGAACATTTCATAGCAATTTTTACTACCATAAGATTAGGGAATCCCAAATTAGAAATTACATGTCTTTTCCATACAGGGACACAAATCCTTCATTGTTTAATTAGCTTAGTTTAGGGTTAAAGCACTCAACAATCTATCTAGAGTTTTACTCACCTCTTTGTTACTCATTTCTTCACTAATGCTCGTCTTGATTATGCTGTTTCAGCCTGGCCGTAGGTTCCTGGGGAAACACTGCCTTTGGGTGTCCTGGCCTCAGAGCTGGCCTAAATTCAGGATGGCCTTCTTCCTTAATGCTCATAAGAGATCAGAATTACACAGCCAGCACTTTGTGTAGTCCAGGAACCATGCTGAAGGCCTTGCGCATGTCGTTCAGTCCTTGCTATAACCTTGCAAGAAGTTGTATTTACTCATTCTTGAAGACAAGGGAATGGATGGTCTTAAGAGTTTGGCCAAAGCCTGGCAGTGGCTGAGTGGCGGAATCAAATCCCTAGATTCTCAGCACTTGGGGTTCTTTCCTGAATCCACACAAAGCAGCAAGGACTCCCTCACTTCCACAGCCCAAGGAAATTCCCCAGACGCACTTTGACCTGGACACGGGGGAGGGGAGAGGCTCATTTTGGAGTGGCCCTGGTACAGGCACTGATGCCAGTGGGCCTCAGCCCACGTTTTCTTTCTCCTCCAATCTTTCTTCAGTTCCTATCCTTTCAGCCTCCTTTCTGAGTTCCTCTGCTGTTGGTTCTGTCTGCCCTTTCATGTCAACACCTTTTCCTGATTCTACAAGAAGTTTAAGGCCTTTGAGGGGAACTTGTAGAAGAAATAAGAAGCTGGGAGGGAAAGGAAAAAGAAACTCAAGTTAAGGCCAGGGCTTCAAGTGGTGGAAAATCCATTGAATGGTGTGGAAGAGACAAAACTCAGGCCAACTTTGTCCTGCCAGTTTTTTAGAATGTCTTATTGCATGTTGTTACAGAATATTTTATCCTATAGGTGACCCAGCTTTGCTGTGTAGAGCAAGCCAGTGTCTTCGTGTTTGTTGTTGGTAGATGGGTGGATGTAGACAGCAGAGTAGCTGTTATTTTCAGCAACACTCCCACTCTTTAATTTTTTTTCAATGCTGAGAATCAAATTTAGGGCCTTGTACAAGCAAGGCTGGTGCTGTAGTACTGAGCCACATGGCCAGACCTGCAGTCCCTTTTGTATTTGAAGAGACTCTTTTATAGTTCCTCCTCGCTGATCCCTCATGTGCTGGGTACTTCAGTGTAGTCTCGCTGATGAGTATGAAAGGCTAATGCCGAATTCTAAAAAACTGTGTTTGATATGTTTGTTTCATATTGTTTTATTTAACGATGCTGCTGAACTGTAGACATCAGTATAAGTAGCATATTTATTCCTTTTAAAAATAGTTCTCTGTGTGTATCTGTTTCTGACCTCATTTTAATTTCTTTCTATCAGTGATTCAGCATAGCTTTTAAGAAAAAGACAGAACCAATGTGGGCATTTGGGAGATTTTGGTAGAAGGAAACATTTCAGTTAGAGTCAATAAATTCAAGGGCTTCTCTATAGAACATGGTGACTGTAATTAATAACAATGCATTGTGTATTTAATGACTAAGAGAGTAGATTTCAGGTTTTCTCACCACAAAATATGTTAATTAGCTTGATTTAGCCATTCCTCAATGTATACGACTCTTGTTAATTTAAAAACATCAAAATAGTGCTATAAAAATGGGAAATAAATTTGCAATTACACAAAATATCTTAAATATAGCTTTGACTTAAACATAGCTTCTGACTTAATAAAATTTCAAATAAATGTGTCAGGGATTTCCTTTCCTTGATTAATTCGTGATGGAACCAATAAATATTAAAAACTGATTAAAAGAGAAGTTGGTTTTTTAATTGACACATAGTAATTGTATAAATTTATGGGGCCCAGTGTGGTATTTGATACAAGTATGTAGTGTATAATGGTCAAATCAGGGTAATTAGCATATGTATCACCTCAAACATTTATCATTTCTTTGTGTTGAGAACGTTCAGAATAATCCCTTCCAGTTATTTTGAAATAAGCAATAAATTATCATTAAGCAAGGTCTCCCTGCTGTGCTGTGGATCACTAGAACTTATTCCTTTTGCTCACTGTGCTCTATAGCCAGTCTTTATCCTCCCTTCCCAACCTCTAACAACCACTATTCTCATGGTTTCTTCTGTGAGGTCAACTTATGCCTCCCACGTACAATGAGAACATTGGTCTTTTTATGCTTGCTTATTTCAATGAATCTAACGTACCAAGCTCATCCATGTTGTGAGAGATGACAAGATTGTCTTTCTTTTTATTACAAAAGACCTTTTATTTTTCATTAGATTCATTGTATGTGTTATTGTTCAATCAGAACAAGCTAGTTAGTGCTGAGCTGTGCCATAAATCCTAACCTTTGGCTCCTCAGAATATTGACATTTCTGCTCTGAAGATCTCCCCCTTAACCTCTGTGACTGCGTTATAGACAACAGTTAAATAGAAAGTCAAGTCCAGCTGCTGTGCTGAAAGCCCACCTAGTGATCTCATTTATTTCCAAGTTTCAGATAAGTTTTCTGAGGAATAATACAAAAACTAGATTAAGAAACCAAGATGGAGGTGGGGAATGGAATATATCTATTTGGCACAGGGTCTCACTACACTGCTTGGACTCATAGTGATCCTCATGTTTCAGCCTCCCCAGCATTGGGATTACAGGTGTGCACCACCACGCCCAGTCTTGGTGGCCAGCTCAGTGTGCCTGGGGAGTAGGGCCTGCGTGGCAAGTGGGGCTGGGGAGATGGCTCAGTGGAATAAGTGCCTCCTTGGCAGGTGCAAGGGCATGAATTCAACCCTCAGTTCCACCAAAACAAAAAAAAAAAAACAAAGGAAGCAAAGGATGTAGTTTGGTTGTCTTAAAACTCTAGCCAGTAGGTATGCAGAACGTTTTTGTTTCTTTCATAGTTGGAAAACTAAGCTGTACTAAGATAAAAATACAAAGTGATGCGCTTAGAGTGGTAAAAAGCAGAGGGAAGCTAGGGGCAGGGCTTCTGCTGACCTCAGTGCTTTTCCTTCCGCGTGATGTCTTTCTGTCCTCTTCTCAGCAACTGATCCTGAGTTGCTTTTGGTAGAGGAGAGCACTGGGTGAAGTCACAGCAAGCTGATTGGTGGCTTCTCCAAAGGGAGCGTGTTCCTTATGCCACAGTTGGGATGCTGATTGAATTATTAAATAATGCAGATGTAGGGCCAGTCCTGGCCTTGTCCTTTTAATCTGGATGGTCACTTTTCAGATGAAGGGCAGTGTGATGTAGGTGGTTATCTATTAAGGAACTGGATTAAAACCAGAAACTTACTTCTTCCGGATCACAGCACTATTGTTAGGGGTCAGTCATTATCTATCTGAGCAGATAGACAACTAAAAGGGAGAAGTGTTTTATTGCAATCCTACGAAACCCCCAAACTACCCACACCATTAGCTATTACCCTCTAACAATCAAGTCATTAAAAGCCACATTAATTAAAGCCATGTCTTACCCTGACCTTGTCACTTGACTCCCTAAGACATAAAAATTGCCTGCTTTTGATTGGCAATGCCTTTGCAAAACAATTCCAATCATGTATTGGAAAATGGCCAGGAGCCCCATCTGCTGAGGGTTTGTTTTTCTAAATTTGGTGTGGTGGGCTGCGCCTGGGGAAGGCGACACGCCTCTTTTCTGAATGTCCATGAACCTCCTGTCTCTAGGGAATCCATCCATGCACTGGTAATTGTGTCATTTGTGGGAGCACAATGACAAGAACTTAAATTGGGCATCAGTACAGAGTTAGCAAGGCATTTTCCGTTAAAAGGAGCGCCTGCTAATTTCCTGTGTCGTATTTAAAAAAACATGAAGGATGTAATCAGCAGTGACATCCAGTGGCAGCCCCGAGGGCCCCCTCTCTGTTATGGCTCCGTTTACATTCTAGCTGGCTATGGAGATTGTGGCACCGCGGGGGCTGGAGCTGGAAAATGCCTGGGAGACAGAGGATGAAACAAAAACAAGCAAGAGAGGGCACGGAGGACCTTGGAGTCCTTTCACAGTCTCCACTAGAGAGCACCAGTGGCTGTGATTCCCAGAGGTGCCAGGACCTGCGCCTGGTTCATCTGCTTAATCCTTTTGGTGATTATTCACTGTTGGGCAAGGACATTAATGGGTCGGCCCATTTCTTTACTACTTTTTTTTTTTAAAAGAACTCATTTTCTCCTAGAAATCTCTTTCTTCCCTCTCACACATGCAATTTAGTTCCCATTCTTGCCTTGGCAAAAGCAGAAAAAGAGAAAGCGAACAGGGTGTGGGCCGTGTGGGCCGGGCTTGTTCCACAGCAGGGGAGGGTGATGGAGGGTGTGCGTAGCGCAGAGGAAGCGCTCTGGTTCTGTGCTTTTGGGTTTTCATTGTTTCATGGGGTAGCTACGGAGATAAGAATGTAGGGCTGGGGACATTTCTGACCTACACAGTGCCTGCCTGGCAAGAGCAGATTTAGATTTCTGGCACCTGCACCCCGCAAAAGATAGTGATATAGAACACATAGTTTGAGATAGCCCTATACCATTTGTTATAACATTGAGTTTCTCTATTTCATGCCAAGACATGCCCTTTTTTCCCCACTGAAGGAAACCTGTTTATGTGGTATGAGGCATGTATCTGCCCCAAATCATGTTTAAAAATAAAGGAAGCTGTATGTGCTTAGGAAGGTCTGTTCAGCTTTCTGTAAACTCTTTGAGTATGTTTTGCTGATATTTGTATCCACCCCATGGGATTTGTGTTTCCTTGCATTCATGCTGATTATTTCTTGTAGAATTTGTTTTATGAGCTGGGCGTGGTGGCGCAGGCCTATATTCCCAGCACTCGGGAGGCTGAGGCAGGAGGATTGTTGTGAGTTCGAGACCAGCCTGAGCTACAAAGTGAGTTTAAGGCCAGTCTGTCTCAAAAAGACAAAAAAAAAAAAAAAAAAGAATTTGCTTTATGGCTAGAGTGAATCGGAAGAGATAAAATAGTCTACTCCTCATGTTCAAGTTGTTAAGTACAATGGAGGTAAATTTTATCTGGATGGGAAATAACACTTCTGGATACTAAGAGGATTTTTGGAAAGCACATAAGAGTTGAGATAATTTTTCATTGCTTGTCGTATGCAGTCTTGCAGAGATATGGGTTTATTTATTTATTTATTATTATTTTTATTGAAGAACAAATAGCAATGAGACAGTTTCAAGACAAATTAACAGAACAGATTCAACAAATCAATACATTGCAAAATGTTTTTGTAATGTTTCTGTGTCGTACAAGGTGCATACATGATATACTTACAGGCATTTTTTTTTTTTTTTTTTGTCTTTTTTTGAGACAGGGTCTCACTGTGCAGTTCAGGCTGGCCTTAAGCTCACTTTGTAGCTCAGGCTGGTCTCGAACTCACAACAATCCTCCTGCCTCAGCCTCCCTAGTGCTGGGATTACAGGCATGCGCCACCACGCCCGGCTCTTACAGGCATTATTATAGCAGGTGTCTCTAATCAGTGAATGAAGAGAGGGCAGCTGTATACCTATCTTATTTCTCTACAGCTGATTTATATCACAGATTCAACAATTAACACCTACCTTGTTATCTCCCCAGTGTCTGTCCATAGTACTAGAAGCCAACATAATATCTTGTCCAACCACTATTAGTGCAAATCTTGCTTCTCATAGAATTATTTAGAAGCACAGCATTTTTATCCTAACTGTACTGTTTATACACACACATCATGATTCTTCTTTTGTTATTTATTTTTTTAAAAAGTGTTTATTTATTTGGTACAGGGTCTCACTACACATCTCAGACTCTTTTCTTGGGGGGGGGTCAGCTCAACCAGCCCTGGGGGCAGGGCTGGCGTGGCGTGTGGTGCTGGGGATCGAGCCATGGTCCCTGAGAGCTTGCCTAAGCTTGACAAAGCAGGCGCTTTAGACTGCTGAGGTATCTTGCCAGCCCCTATGGGTTTAATTAAATAGGAGGAAATAAATAAGTCAAAGGAGAGGCTGGTGGTTTTATTCCAGGTGATCAATGAATTGCACACAATTACTATCAAGTACTCTAATTTTTCCGTTCTATAAATAATATACTCCAAGACCAGAAGCAAGTAAACTCCTCTTTACAATTTGCCTTCTTTTTTGCACAAAACCTGCTTTTAATGTGAGCAGTAACCAGGAAGCATGGTTCAAAGCAGGATTTTTTTTTTTTCTATTTCATTATCAGATATTTCCTTAAGAAACCAGATTTTTAGATTACTACAATGCCGATTATATTCTTAAGGGAATTTTCCCAAAGCAGCTGATGGTGTCATGCGTGGGTATACTGGGATGTGACCGACCAGTCTTTATCTGGCTTTAATTGCACTTCAGGGTTTTTGTTATTTGGAAAGCCTCATCTGCTTGAGTATTGACCCCCATCTTGTATTTAATTGCTATGTTTCAGTTTGAAAATTACATGTGCCAGTACCTGCTTGCTACATTTCTGTATTCCTCACTTACTCTCGCTGTCTCTTCCTGCGAGCATGCTGCTGAGAAGCAGATTAGCAGTAGGGAGGCTTTCCCCCACACAGCCCTGGGCTAGATCTCACAGGCTCGCACATTCAGCAGTGGGTTAGAAATTGCTGAGTGTGCCTTAAAATGAACTGTGACCCAGCTCAGCAATGTAAGGTGCTAGTACTGGCTTTTTATCTCGTATTTCAACCAGAGAGAAGTCAGATTCTCTTTCTTAGAGCAGAGTTCCAGGAGCCACACCTTCGTGCTGACCTGACTATAGCTTGATGCTATTGTGCTATCAAATCTCGCTCTCACAGGCTCTGTCCCTAGCAGGGAACACGGCTAGGGACATGGCTCTGTCTCTCTAGACTCCACTCCTTGAAAAAGGGAAAAAGAAGCTTGATCACATAGCTTCGAGGGAGTGCTACTGTTTATCACTTGCAAGCACTCATGAGTCCCTGTTGAATAAAACTTACTCCAGAAGACTAGCAGGCAGGAATTCTGTGTCCTCTTCTGTTACCTAGATGCCTTCAGCAAAGTGGAGAGGTTTGCTCTTCTAAAAGGACAGCTTGCTCTGGAACAAATGTTTACTGGTTTTTATGAAAGGAGTAATCAGTAGAATTAAGTGGTGTTCATGTTTCTTTCTTCATCTTTATTATAATCTCAAAGAATCAAGAAATTAATGTCGAGGCGGCTGGGGAGATGGCTCAGTAGAATAAGTGCTTCCCTGGCAAGCACAAGGGCCTGAGTCAATTCCTGGTTCCACAAAAAAAAAAAAAAAAAAAAAAAGAAAAGAAAAAAGGAATTAATGTCAAATTACTTGGTGGTTTTTCAATAAAGACTATTTTTTAACTCTTTATTGAGAACATTTTCCTTAAAGAATATTGTTGAAATTAGTGGTAGCAAAGTACACATCCTTCTTTTCAAAAATGTGTAAACTTGTTAGAAGGTTTATATTTGGAAAATTCAACTTTTTTTTGTGGTACTAGGGATCCAACTTGGGACCTTGTGCTTGCTAGGCAGGCACTTTAGCCACTGAGCTAGCTCCCTGGCCCTAAAAATGTTTTGTATTAATTTTTTGTTTATATTTTTGAGACAGGGTCTCACTATTGAAGTTCAAATGTTTTTGAATTCAGTATATGTGTCCTCAAACCTGTTTTGATACTCTCGCCTCGGCCTCCTAAACTCTGGGAGCACAGATGTACAGCCCCATGTCTGGGTGTATTAATGTTGAGATATAAAGAATTTAAAAATTTGAACTTCAAGTCTAGGATGTAGTTCAATGGTAGGGTATTTGCCTGGTGTGCCTGCGGTCCTGGGTTCCTAGGACAAGAAAATAAGAAAGAAAGAAGAAAGGAAGGAGGAAAAAAAATGAGTTAGTAATTCAGTGTAGTGTCTTCTAAAAATTACTTTCATTTAAAATTTTCTCTTACCCTGAATTCCTAATGGTGTTTTGTCTTAAATTTTTTTTAAAAATTTAAAAAATGATGGTGAGATCAATTGAACATAAAACTTACAATTTTAGCCAGCTTTAAATTCTGGGGTGGGGACTAGGGAGATAGCTTGGTGGTCTAACTGCCTGCCTGACAAGTGCAAAGACCTGGGTTTGATCCCTGATATCACATGTTATGCTGACCCAGGGCATGCCAGCCACCAAAACTGGGCATGGTAGTGCATGCCTGTAATCTCAGTTCTGGGGAGGCTGAGACTGGAGGATCACTACGAGCCTGAGCTGCATAGCAAGACCTTGTACAGAAGAAGAAAAACGTTCACGGATGAGTCTATAGCCATATCATTCTGAATGGGCCTGATCACGTGTACATTCATGGGCGAGTAGATTCAATATGTTCATGATATTGTTAGATAACCATCACCACCCATCAACTTCTGGAATTTTTTTTACCACCCCAAACTGAAATTTTGTGCCATTAAACAACTCTGCTTTTGCAGCTTCTGGAAACTACCGCTTTGTGTTCTGTCTCTGTGAATTCGAGTACATAAGCTATTTTCCATAAATGGAATTGCACAAAAGGCTGAATAACATGCTTTGTTTACCCCATTCATCTACCTGTGGATGTCTAGTTGACTTCCATGTGGATAAAAACTTCCAGTGATTTAATGCTTCTGAGACCAGAATTTTATTTTATTTATTGAGGCTGCAGTTTTAACAATTGGAAAAGGCTTCACCAGTTGTAGATTTCAATTGTTTGGTCTTTTGACACTAGACAGAATATGACTGAGCCCCAGACACATTGGAGCCAGGGGCTCACTCTTGATTTTGTGAATGCTACCTTGCACAGGCTGTGTAGCCTCTCAGGGCTTTAACCACTTCCCCATCACTGAGATGGTTCTCAGCACAGTTCGAAGGAAAAGAGGCTTATTTTAGTTCATGGTTTCAGTGCATAGTTGTCTGACCCCAAGACAGAAAGCAGATGGCAGAGGTGGCAGGAGGAGATCAACACATAGAACCCAGGAAGAAGAGAGGAGCTCAAGTAGGAAGGGAGAGAAATCCTTCCAGATCACACCCACAGTGTGCCCTCTTTTCGGACTAGGCCCTACCTCCTAGGAGCACATGCAGCTCTGAGCTCATTAGTAGATTATCCACTGAAGACTACAGTGTGCTACGATACCATCTCTGTCCCCAAACCTAACTTTTGAACTCATGAGATTTTGTGTGTGTGTGTGTGTGTGTGTGTGTGTGTGTACCTTCTAGATCTAAATAATAGCAGGGACTAAGTTATTATATTTCCTACAGCAGAAGTAACAATAACATTAATGGTAGCTTGCTGGGAGTGGTAATAAAGAAGGGATTTTTTTTTTTTTTTGTGGAACTGAGGATTGGGGATGATTATTTTTGTTTACAAACTATGGCTGCTCCAGACAGGCCACTTACATTCGCTTAAGAATACATGTGCTGCGGACTCCAGTGAAGGCGCCCTGAAAAGCGCTCTCATATTAGCTAACAGTTGGTGTACTCTTTCCTCTTTGGGGTGCTGAGGGTTGGGGTGGTGATGTTGGTAGGAATTAGCTCAAGCAAGTGGAATATAATTTATGCCATTAAAAGAGATTATAAGTTAGAATTTTTAATTTAAAAAATTTTAATTTGGAGAGGTCCTTTTGAAATACAGGAAAAACGGAAAGATTTCCGGGAACATTGCAATGAGGAACATGTGCAAGAAATCCATCTGGGTGTGTCACTGAATACATATGAAAAAGATAATTTTAACTTTGAAAGTAGTAAAATGAGGGAGGTTACTCAAGAGTTTACAGTGGTTAAGAATTGAATTGTACATCAAGATGAGCCATGTCGCAGAGCTTGTAGACACTTGTGTTCACCATTTTCTTATTCCAGCCCTCAGTAGTGTAAGAATTGAATATGAATCTGGAAGGGACCAGAAGCAGGTGACCCCTGAGCCTCATATGATTATTCAATCCCTGCTGAAAACTAATCCCTGTAGGTGAGAAAAAAATGAAATAAAGACTGGCCAAATTGGATTTAACCCAGCAAGAATGCACTGCTTGTGTCTTTCTGTTGAGTAGTTCCAGTAAATTCCCATAATCTACTTCACATTTTGCAGCTCCTCCTGATGGGTTAAGGAAAGAACAGATACGAAAAAGCCATTTTGCAGCCTTTGCAGTAGAATACATCCTCTCAACTTTTTTTTTTTTTTTGTCTTTTTGAGACAGGCTCTCACTGTGCAGCTCAGGCTGGCCTTAAGCTCACTTTGTAGCTCAGGCTGGTCTCGAACTCACAACAATCCTCCTGCCTCAGCCTCCCGAGTGCTGGGATTACAGCCATGTACCACCACGCCTGGCAACATCCTCTCAACTTTTGCTATTGATTGTAGAAGGGCTTTGTGTTTTGCTTGAAGAGTACAAGGCTATAAAGTACTAACCATGGCAGTTACCCTTTCAGACCCATGCTGCATTTCTGCCCAGCCACAGGATGAATGCAATGATCACTTTCACTTCTTTTATTAACTTCAAGCAGTAGTTCTAGCCATTTTTAAAGCCAGGATTCTTTTTTATTGTCTTGGGAAAAAAACCCTGTTCTGTGGCATTTTATTTATTTATTTATTTTTTTGTGGAACCAGGGATTAAATTCAGCCCCTTGAATTCCACTGAGCCATCTCCCTGGGCCTCCCCCCACCTTTTTTTTTTTTTTTTTTTGTGCGGCATTTTAACATAATATGCATTGCTGGATGTTGTCGTACATGCTTGTTGGGTACATGCCTATTGGGCTCTTTGGGAGGCTGAGGCAGGAATATCAAAGATTCCAGCCCAGCCTAGGCTATTTAATAAGACCCTTAAAATAAAAATAAGGGGCACCTGAGGATGTAGCTCAACATGAAGGCTCTGGTTTCAACTCTTAGTACTGAAAAAAGTGCATTTCTGAATATAAGGGGTACATTTTCTTATGTTGTTGTTTATCTCAATTCATTCACCCTATATAGATTCTGTTTTCAAGTTCACATATATGTTGCAAAATCATTATTCATACAGTGATAGAAATGACTGTTTCATTAGCACCTGGATGCACCAAATGTCTGCTATCTGGAGTGCACGTAATTCTAACATAACATCGTTGGGCAGAATTTGTGATAAGAAAAAGAAAAAGATTTGAAGAATGGAGCTCTGTTTGCAACCTTCCCTGGGGCTGCTTATTCTCTCTCCCAGTCTTAATGGCAACCTGGGAGGTGGCCGGTGAGATGGAGGGGGGAGGATTATCACCTGCCTCTCCCTCTGCCTGTGCTGTATCAGTGTTCCCTAGAGAAACAGGTCTAATGTAAGATATGCAAAGTACAGGATTGCTTGGGGTGCTCAGCCTGACAGTCAGGTGAGGGAGTGAGCAGAGGGCATCTGCAGACTGAAGGCTGAAGGTTTCAGTGAAAGGTCTAGAGCTCGGGGCAGTGTCCATGCAAGTCCTTATCAGGAGGCTGAAGGATCTGGGTGAAAACTGAAGCCAGGAGATGACATCCAAGCTGAGGTTAGAGCCTGGAGCTCTTCCGAAGAACAGAAGCAGAGCTGTCCTTGTTTCCCCTTTATACCATCTAAGTCACAAGCAGACCTAGGGCGGGTCTTCCTCACCTCAGGGTGTAAAATTGCTGAGCTGATTTAGTTAAGCTTCCAAGGGGGCTGGGAGATGGCTCAGTGGAATAAGCACTTCCCTGACAAGCGCAAGGGCCTGAGTTCAATACCCAGTTCCTCAACAAACAAACAAAAAAACCTTTGTGCTACTAAGCTTCTCAAGTTGACAAATGTGTGGCTCGGGCCCTTGGTGTTCCAGACATTTGGGC